>CAUYQV010095988.1:0-97762 GCA_963574575.1 Galagoides demidoff
TGTTTTGATACAATGACTAAGTAAATGACATGAAATCTATGTTAACCAGCTTGATGAAAGTATTTCAAATTGTATATGAAAACAGTACAATGTACCCCATGTTTGCATTAATGTATACAGCTATCAATTAATAAAAAAAAATTAAAAAAAATCTACTTACTGTTATTTGAACTTCTTTTCAAAATAATTTAATTAAATAATCTTTAAAATTTTTCACAGCACACCTAAGATCCTCTCACACTCCACCAGTGTGCCCTGGCATACTGGTTGAAACTCACTGCTCTAAACACTATCCCTTCAATATTTAAAAAGTGTGAATATTTTGAGAATCGCTAGTCTAGGTATTTTCAGGTAAAAAAATTAACTTTTTCTTCAACTGTCATTGACCCATGCTAATGTAGTAGTGTTGCTAACATTGTTGATATTTCATTATTAAATGAAATACACTCTGCTACTTCCTTCTACTAATCCGTTTGTTCAAGGAAAGGGCCTGGGACATCTGATTTCCTGAGTATGGTCCATCAGGCTGGACCTGGTGCTTCACTCTGCTTTAGGTCATACCAGCTGTGGGTAAGGAAGCTAATCTTTTTTGTGTTTCCTCCAGATAGAACTTCTTTGTGTCCTCCTGTTCCACTGAAAAAGAAATGAGTAATACAAACTTGCTAACCAGAGATTATTTTGTTGTGCGTGTGTTTGAGTTAGCAAAATATACAAACTACCTATCAGCTATCGCGAGCTAGATGTTTATTCTTCTGAAGATGGATATAATTTAACACATTGACTGCCACCTTAGAAATTTTTTTCCCCTTAGGGCCACAGTGTTTATTAGGTGAAGAGACATGTGAGTTATATATGCTTCACAAGGCCCTGGGCTCAAAAATAGAGTAACTTAAATATAACTAACTCAATGTGGCAGTTGATGTCTTAATACTATTTCACCAGTGAATCCTGAAAATGGGTAATTTTGATAGATAATGAAATAAAATTGTCTTTGTGGCCTGTCTTCTTACTCTTACACAAAAGCAGAAAAAGTAGAGAGGCCTTAAGCAACATTTAATTTTACTTATGCATTTTGTGGGTGAGGAATTCAGACAGAGCCCAGCAGTGATAGCTAGTTTCTGCTTTACTATGTCAGTAGTTTCAGCTAGGGAAGATTTGAATAATGGCATAAATTGAACCACCAGAGGCTTCAGTCATCTGGAGGCTTCTTCATTTATATGTCTGGAACCTAGGTTGGTTCAGATGGTTTTATGGATCAAGATTCTGATACATGGGCTTTCCAGGGCATGGCCATCTCTGGGTCAGGAATGTGCATTCTAGCAAAAAGATGGTGGTCACAATGTGTGTTTTGATCTGGCCTTGGAAGTCACTTCTGCTATATTGGTAACCTCTGTTATGGGGCCTCCCAGATTCAAGGGGTGAAGAAGAGACTTTATTTCTTTATAGGAGGAAGGTTGAAAAATTCTATTGTCACTCTGGAAGAAAGGAAGGGCTTCCTCTGAATCAGCTTTATCCAGAGGTTGTGAACACCGCTGGATTGGTTATTTCTTGATTCATCATGGCTCTATTTCCATTTATGAGATTTTTCATTTTATGTCTGATTTACCTGTGCGCTGACATAAGGGAAAGTGAAAAATAAAATTTTGCTGAATGCCAACTAATTATAAGTATCATATTTACTGCCACTAAATTCATGAAAGCACTAGATACACATAATCTGTTCTGGGACTAACATCTTCTTAAACCTTAAGGGTGTCAGAGATTTTGGAGAGAAGCTGACTTGATTGGCTCAGCTGTCTAGAAGACCAGGTCAATGTGTCAGACCACCATCCATGAAGAAAGTGCCCAAGGTTCTCTCACAGGACTGTTTTCCATTCTTGACAGAAAAGCAGGTTAGAGTCTAGAGGATGGAGAACAACTCAAATTTTGGCTTCTGTGGTAAACATTGATTAACATTAGAATAAGAGATATTTAAATACCTGAACTATCAAATACTTTACGAGAAGATGTTGAGGCTTTCCACAGAAAAGGATAGAATTCCTGCCTTTAAAGGAACTTACCAACTTTTGCAAAAGATAGATAAGCAGATGCCACCTCTCAAAAATGTACAGCCACCACAAAGTATGTAAAACTACACAAGGCATGTAAACATATAAGTAGATATCCCCATTCTTAATAGGCAGCTGAGCTAGAATGCCTGAACAATTAGAGCAGGTGATGTTAACAAGGAAGGCTCAGCAGTGCAGGTGACTCTTAGGGACAGGAGATCGATTCCATGGTAACGAGGTAGGGAAGGCATAGTAATAAGAACATCCAGAGGTCTCTCTAGGTATAAGAGAGGCTGAGATATTTTGAGGTCTGCTTTTAGAGATGTGTGCTTTTTGCTGACCAAATTAAACATTTGGGTCTAATTCTACTTGCCTGGAAGTATTTTCCACCTAATATATTCCCGTCTACCAACTCTAACCTCCATCCAGATACCTTGCTTCATTAAAGCAAGGCCCCTTCTTCCCCAGCCTTTGTGTCTTCTGAAGAACCTAGAACAATGAGTCAATGGAAGAGGTGCCAGGTACTTTTTAAGGGAATTGGATTACCATGAGCGGACTTAGCTTTTGATACCTCAGCCCATGCCTTCTTAGATCTCTACTTTATGCTTTCCTCAGAGACTGGGATCATTTCTAGATTTGGTCTATAATCTGAACCTTTTCTATAAAACAGTGCCATTCCTTTAGAAGCCCGCACAGCTGATTTTTTTGGGTAGTCATATTGTGCTAGTTATGTTCTATTACTTTTTGGTCATACCAGATTTTGTTGAATAAGCCCAAGACCTAAGCCAAATGTAAAATGTATATGTAAAATACATATAACACTTGTAGGTATATATATGTGTATGCATTGGGTATTTGTACATACATACATGTATGTGTGTATGTATATATGTAGGTACAGATGTGTAGATATATAGATACTTGATTTCAATGTATTCTTTGAAAAAGAAAGAAAGACTCCATCCACATTTCATAATTATTTCTCCCTCTCCATTTAAAACAATTTTATTTTTGGCATTTTCTTTTCTCATTCCTACAGAAACAGTTCTAGGATCCAAGATTTGCTTATTCTTCTTGGGCTTGAGAATTTTATATATTTCTAGTACAGAAGTTTTTATCATTTCCCAAAAGGCAAAGCTAGTGAATGAAAACTCACATCACAATGGTCACAGGCAGGACTAGACCACAGAAGCCGCACTGGTTGGCCAAGGCTGGTCCAAGATTCTTTTTGCCAAGACTCTACTGCTACTACCAATTCCCTGCTGGCTCCTTGGAGTAAAGCCCAGAAAGGACAGGTTGGTCTGGGGCCCTGACAAGGTTATCAGAAAAGCCCCAACACCAAAGACTCTAAATCTGACACTCACAATCCTCACAATGAAGTCAAAACAAAACAAAATGTGATCCTGGTCTCGTAATCTGAGCTCTGCCCAGGTCACCATCTTGCATGGCTGGTTTTGTTAATGCTAGCATAATGTGACACAGATTCCAAAGGCGGAGCCTTCTCCAGGACCAGGGGGTGGTGGATTATATAACCAAGCCGGGGTAGTGTCAGGTTTATCAAAGACTGATAACTAGCAACTCGTAGCTACTTGCCTCGGACAAAACATCCCCAGGCAGAGTAAAACGGCTTGAGATACTGCACAGTCAAATAAATACATAGTTTCTTAAGATTTATTTTCTATGTAAAATCTATAGTTCATTTGAAATTCCATACCTTACTACTCTTTTTTGGCTGTGCATCTCTTTGTCAAGGCTGGGGAATGGTATAGGAAACTATATGTGTGATAAGACCCCTAGAATGGTGGGAATGGTCAAGTGGAGAAAAGAGCCAGCAATTGGTGGGTTAGCAAACTGAGTTCCAACGCTAAGCTTTGTTTCCTCAGTATATACACATAATGCATGACACAGTGCCAAATACATAAATAGCAAAAAGCGTAAATTGCATTTCAATGAATAATGCAATCATCTAGTTAAGATGCAGAGAGACATCAATTCAGCAACCAATACTTAGGATTAGAGTATTTAATTCTAAGACTCCCTGTGAAGGGTCTGAGTTTTAGGTTATGTCTAAAAGGAAACAATTATTTAAAATATTTCTCATTCTTTGCCCCACATCAGCCCCCTTATCTGTGCTGTGGCTTAAGAATGTTCTACACAAAGATGAGATGAAAGGGAAAGGACGGAGTGGGCACACAAAGAGGAATTTGTCCAGATCTAGTCCTGGAAGATGTAGAAGAGCCTGCATTCTTTCAGATTTTCCACTCATTCAGAGGACTCCGGGGTCTTAATGGATATCTCCAGGCTCAAGTGAAGATCTTAAGGGATCAAAGCTTGAGCACGTGTTCTCAGTCTTCATTCCCACACCCTCTGCCCCTGCCTCCAGCCAGAGCCAACCCTATCATTTGAAGAAGTAGGTAGGGAATGACTGTGTCCTATGTTACAGGAATTATTTTGACCTTAAATCAAATATTATATTGTATTCGTTATTATTCCTAATAATCATATGAGATACATAACATATTAGAGCAACTCATCACTTTTCAAGACATTGGCATGTCTACTATCTTCATTGAGCAAATCAAAAGACTTTGCAAAGCAGATTAAAGAAAACGTTATTCCCCACGTCACAGAGTACTTCATTGAAACTCTAAAAGGATGAATAATGGACACTAGATAAATTAGAAAGTGATAGCCTAATGAAGTTTCCATCAAAGAACTTTTGTGACTCTCCCCAAAGTGTGTTCAGGCAAAATAATGGTCCCTTCCAAGTTGTCCATATTCTAAACCCTGGATCCTGGGACTATATAATTTTACACTGCAAAGGGTAGATTGTAGGTGGAAGAAGATTGCTAATCACTGACCTGGAGATAGGGAGGTTATCCTGAATTATCTATGTGGGCCTAATAGAATTACAAGGGTCCTTAAAGGTGGAAAAGGTGAAGGAAGACTTGATGCTCTGTGGGAAGGAGCCAGCCTACTCTTGTTGACTTTGAAGATGGAGACAGGGGACCTTGAACCAAGGAATGAGCAGGACTCTAGAAGATGGAAAAGGCAAACCAAGGAACTCTCCCCAGAGCTTTCAGAAAGGAATCTACATACCTTGATCTTAGCCCATTGCCATGTGGGTCAGACTTCTACCTACAGAACTGTAAGGTAATATTTTTGTGTTGCTTTAAGTAACCCCCTTTCCGGTGATTTGTTACAACAGCAAAGAAAACTCACACATTAGAGCTGTGACATGTTTTATCTACCAGGGTTATTGTGGTAAATGTTTAAGAACTAGCTTTTTTCGGTTGCAGTTTTCACGTGATTTCTTATGTGAAAAACCACACCTGGCCACCTCATGTCTTTAAAAATTTTCCCTTTGCTTTCATGAAAGCCAAGCCATGAAGCTTATTGAAATAGTGGCCTAAGAAATGTTTCTGGCTGGGTATGGTGGCTCACACTGCAATCCTAGCAGCACTTGGGAGGCCAAGGCAGGTAGATTGCTTGAACTCAGGAGTTTGAGAGCAGCCTGAGTAAGGGTGAATTTCACCACACCCATATGCTTTATTTGAGGTAGCCCTTCAGATAAGAAGTCTGCTTAACTTTCCTTACATCAGCATTCCAAGTTTATCTGACAACAGTATTTCCTGCATGACACATCACGTAGAAACTTAGAAAGCTGGGGACAAAATCCTATCAGCTGCTCAGTGTACTGTCTCCCAGCCCAGACTTTTTTCTGATCCACTAAGACATCTACCCAGATTGTGAATAGATGTTGTGGCCGGGGAGAGACCCGCAACACTGTCCGTTTGCAGTGTATTTCTACTCACAAATAGATTTTTAACTTTTTCTTCTTATCTATCTCCTATAACAATTGGGGACCCATATCTAGGGGCCGTAACACGGGAGGAACAGAGCCTTGTTACTGACTACCCACCTAGCAACAAACAGCAAACAACTGGTCAAAAAATGACCTCCGAGGACGTCAAGCTCCGCTGACTGAAGAGCTCTTCTCTTCCTCCATGATGAGTGCAAACTGTCAACTCGATGAGAGTCACCTTGCTTCAAAGGGACCAGCTTTTGAATGCTAGGTGTTAATGTAATAGGATAAACGACATTTGCCCTCCAAATACTATGCTGTATAATTCCCTCTCATAGGCTTTTCAGAAGCTTGTGGGGAATCTTTTGATAATGATTTTATTTTTCTCCTGAGCTTATTAGCTCTGCTTGTTAGGGGCCTGGGATTGGGGAGGTGGGGTGCTTTAATCTTGCTAATTAAGTGCATATCTGTCTCTTCCTGTTTAGATAATTTCTTTTGGATGACTCAGCCTCTTTAGGGTAAATGTTCAGTCCATCAGATTTCCCAACTGTTTCTATGCTCTTCCCCCAGATGGTGTCGTGTGGCTGGGAGCTGGGGCCAGGGGGAGATGTCCTAATCCTGTGGCAACCAGGGTGGGCTTCTGTGAGTGTCCTTGTTCTATGGTGAGGAAATTAGTCTATGTCGGCCCACTGGGACCAAGCGCCATGTGGTAGGCTCCCCACAGCCACTGGAGACACATGCTGACACCCACATCTGATGTGCTGGTGGATTCGGCTGCTGCCTACAGCCTTGGGTCTCCCTGCTGCCTTGCCCTCGCTTTCAGCCAGACATTGGCCAGCCCTCCCGACATGCAGGTACCCCGTTTGGAGCCTGCAGAATTGAGGCAAGTCCCCCACAGACAAGTGCTGCTTCAGACTCTGCGTGGTCATCCTGGTGGCCCACTGGATGAGACATAGAGACCAAGGTAGAACTTTTCTATCCCCTGAATTACACCAGAGATGGTGGGTCACTGCCTCCAGTGTTCTTGGACTGCACATTTTAGAATCTGGTTCTATGGCTACTGCCTGACATTTCTTTACTTCTCTCTGCCTTCCGCTTTGCCCCAAAAGGTGGCTTCCTGTTGGACCTCCTCACCTTCTTTCTAATGGAAACATTTCTTAGGCCACTATTTCAATAAGCCTCATGCCTTGACTTTCATGAGTAGCTGAGAGAAAAAAATTTAAAAACAAGAGGTGGCTGGGCTTGGTTTGTTATATAAGAAATTATGGGAAAACTAGAAAGAAAATGTTACCTAGGATGAAAATATAACACATTAATTTAATGTCCTGGCTATTCCCATTATACCTGCTGATAGAATTGTGTTGATGAGAATGTAAATCTCCCTCACCCTCGCCCTCCTTATGGGATAATTTACAAACACAACTAAATCACATTATAGTTTTAGGGGGTACAAGTGCAGTTTTGATACATGGTATACTATGCAGCATGAAGTCTGGGCTTTTAGTGTGGCTATCACCCAAACAATGTACATTGTACTCGTTAGGTAATGTCCACCCCACACCCACCTGCCCGTCTCTCTCGCTCACCCTGCTAAGTGTCCAACATCTATTACTTCACTCTCAATGACTGTGTACATGTTATTTAGTTCCCACTTATAAGTGAAAAACAAGCAATATCTGAGTTATTTGAGTTAAGATCATGGCCTCCACTTCCATCCATTTGTTGCAAAAGACACAATTTGATTCTTTTTCATGACTGAGTAGTATCCATGGTACATCTTACATATACACACAACTTTTTTTTTCATTTAGTTGATGGACATTTAGATTGATTCTCTAGTTTTGCTATTGTGAATTGTGTTGCAATAAATACATGCGTGCAAGTATCTTTTTGATGTAATGATTCCTTTGCATAGATACTTAGCGGTGGGATTGCTAGATTGAAAGATATTTCTATCTTCAGTTCCTTGAGGAATCTCGGTACTGTTTTTCATACAGGTTGTACTAATTTACATTCCCACCAACAGAGTGTAAGTGTTCCCTTTTCTCTGCATCTCTGCCAACATCTGTTATTTTTTGACTTTTTAAACTTATAGCCATTCTGACTGATGTAAGATAGTATCGCAATGTGGTTTTAATTTGCATTTCTTTGATAATTAGTGATATCAAATACTTTTTTTTTTTAAATCAGCCTTTTGTAGTTTTCCTGTAGAAATCTTTCACCTCCCAGGTTAAATGTATTCCTAGGTATTTTAATATTTTTGTAGCTATTGTAAATGAGATTGACTTCTTGATTTGGTTCTTGACTTGGTGGATACTGGTGTATAGCAATACTGCTGATATGTGTAAATTGATTTTGTATCCTGAAACTTTACTGAGGTCATTTATTAAATCTAGGAGTCATTTGGGGGAGTCTCTAGAGTTTTCTAGCTATGGGATCATATCATCAGCAAACAGATAATTTGACTTCCCCTTTTTAAATTCAGATGTCTTATTTCTCTGGCCTTTGGCTAGGACATCCAGTACTGTGTTGAGCAGGAGCCGTGAAGCTAGGTATTCTTGATTTGTTCAAGCTTGTCTTCATTCAATGTGGCTTTGGGTTTGCCACATATGTCTTTTATTATTTTGAGGATTTTCAGGTATGTTCCTTCTACTCCTGGTTTGCTGAGGGCTTTTATCATGAACGAGTGCTAGATTTTATCAACTGTTTTTTTTTTTTCTGCATATGTCAAGATAATCATATAGTTTTGTTTTTACTTCTGTTTATTTGATGAATCACATTTATTCCTTATGTATGTTGAATCATCTTTTTATCCCTGGAATAAAACACACTTGATGATGATATTCTTGATGTACTGTTAGATTCAGTTGTAGCATTTTGTTGAGGATTTTTGTATCTGTGTTCACGAGGGATATTGGTCTTTAGTTTTTCTTTTTTGCTGTGTTCCAGTCTGGCTTTGGTATCAGTGTGGTACTGGCTTCACAGAATGAGTTAGGGAGGATGGCTTCTTCCTTGATTTTTTGAAACCATTTCAGTAGGATAGAACTGGTTCTTTGTATGTCTGGTAAAATTCAGCTGTGAATCCATCTGGTCCTGGCTTTATTTATTTTTGTTGTTGGGAGATTTTTATTACCGGTTCAATCTCATCTCTCTTTATTGGTCCTGTTCGGGATTTGTATTTCTTCCTGTCTTAGAAAGTTGGGTGTTACCCGGAATGTATGCATTTCCTCTATATTTTCTGGTTTGTCAGTGTAGAATTGTTCATAGTAGTTTCTGAGGATCTTTATATTTCTGTGGTATTAGTTGTAATGTCTCCTTTTTTTCATTTCTGATTGTGTTTATTTGATTCTTTTTTCTTCTTTTCCGGGTTAGTCTAGTTAGTGGTCTACCAATTTTGTTTATCTTTTCAAAGAACCAACTTTTCATTTTGCTGATTCTTGTTTTCTTTGGTTCTCAATTTCTTTTAAGTCTGCTCTGATCTTTGTTATTTCTTTTCTTCTGTTAGCTTTGATTTTGTGTCATTCTTGGTTTTCTGGATCCTTGATGTTGTGAATATTATGTTGTTCATTTGTATCTTTTTATGTTATTGTTGTAGTCATTTAATGCTATAAATTTAGCACTACTCTTACTATATGATTGAGGTTTTGGAATACTGTGTCTGCACTTACATTTGTTTTAAAAATTTAATAATTTACATATGAATTTCTTCATTGACCCAAAGATCATCCAAGAGCATGTTGTTTAATTTTCATATATTTGTTTAGTTTCAAGAGTTCCTCTTGGAATTGATTTCTAGTTTTGTTCCACTGTGGTCTAAGAACATCCTTGATATCATTTGTTTTTTCAAAATTTCCTGAGACTTGTTTTGTGGCCTAACATCTGGTCTATTTTGGAGACTATTTCATGCAGTTGTATATTCTTGTATTTCTTTTCTCATTGTAAGGAAAGCATTTACCTTCATTTAGCAGAGTTTTCTTTCTATTATATTCAAACCATCTTTTGTACTTTTAAAACTGTCTTCTTTTTAAAACATACGAAATGATTTTTTTATTGGTCTATGCAATTGATTAATAAATTATTACCTGATCTTGGTTTTTAGTCATGGGCTTAGCTGCAACAGTTCTTCAAGAGACCCACACTCTCTTGCTGATTGTCTCAATACTGTTAGGACACACTGACCAGACTCTACTGGCTTTTGTCTTGAATACAATGTGAACTAATTTGTTTAAAATATGAATGTATTTCATGCTGGGTGCTTGTAAGCAAATAAAGTTTTTAGACTATTAACTAAAAGTTTTAGACTATTAATATGCTGTTTAGAAGAATGAGTGTCTCAACAACGTGGACCAATCTCTAGTCAATATGAATTATAAATTCTTTGGCTCATCTGTCCAATGGATTAAACCACCTACTGCTTATAGTTATTTTTCAAGTATGAAATTATCTGTATGTCTCGAGAAAAACTGACAAACTGAGAACTTAGAATAGTAAAGAATATTCCTAATACATTGTAACATCCTAAATAAACAGTTACCACTTATTTGTTATTTAAGATAAACACAACAGGCTGAGCCAAAGAGGAACATTGTATTTGGTGTGGAAGGGGGGTTTCTAAGCACATCAGTAGAGAAAACCACATTAGATGGATGAGTGTAAGGAAGTTTGAAAGGCAGAGCAACTTAATAAGATCTTCATTAAGACACTCTCTCTACAAAAGATTATAATTTTACACAGTTTATTCTTATCTGTACCATACAGTGCTACATAATCTCTCTTCGATAAAATACTCTGAATAAAATAATATCTTTTCGCTTAGTTTGAGTACTACATAAATTAAAAAATAACATTGCATTCATTTAAGTATGCTGTATTATTAATCTTGCTATTCAGAATCTCTTTTTACATAGTCTATCACATTTAGAGATAGAAAAATTGTCAATTGGCAGTGAATACATTTTAGTATCACCATCTTGAAAGTAAGTTGCTATTCTTTTTGATACTGAAATGGGGAACTCTGGCAGAACAGTATAATCATTACATGGCTTAACAGGTCTCCTAATTCAGTATAATTGGAAGTCAATGATTATGTACACTGACGAGTTGCCTAGGAGTGTTGACCAGTTTTTCTGGAGTATTTATTAAATAACATAAACTTCAGGAAAAAAATTACCTTTGACTTATGTTCTACTGTAAAATATTTAATTGTATTTGACTCTCAGTTCTTCCTGTGTGTGTGTGTGTGCAGGTGCATGGGTGCATTTGCTAAAATACATCCTGATACAATAATGAATGTCTTCCCAGAAACAGAAGCTAATGAGGAATAGGGCCAAATTCTAGGGTGAATTATTCATAGCAAGTGACATCTGCAAAGCTCAGTGCCTAATAAAAACACAAGACAAGTAAGTCAATGTTTCCTTTTCTTACAGACTTTGAATTTTTGTCTGAGACAGATGTTATTACATTACCTGATTGAAAATGACTACTAGAGAGTAAAGAATAAAAACAGCTTTTAACTTTTCATGTTTGTTAAGTTGGGGTCTAACTTAATTTGCTCCCTTTAAGTAAAAGAGATTTTAATAGTCTTATAAACTGAATTCTATTAATTAATAGGGAGTTCTGCAGAAGTAGGATATAATTCTGCTTATCGTTGCCATTGACAAAATTTACTAATAGCTTTGTGAAAACAATTCTACATGACCAGGATTATATGTGCTAAGTGTAAAAAGCATTGATGTGTAAGGTCCATTTCACTTTAAAATTCTATTCTAAGTTATTTCTCAATGAAGCTTAGCATTTTCCAAGTTGTTTGAGAAAAATAATTTTCTAGTTCTTTTTCAACGTTGCTGAAACAGAGTGTTTACATTATTTTAGACTTCTTAAATTGCAAACGAACTGTTCTGCCATCTGTGCAAGGGAACGCATAATAATGCATGAAATTATTTGCCACAGATTAAGCTATTTTGTATTTTTTAAACCAGGAATTAGCCAGGTTTCAGTTAGGCTTTTCTGTATTTAGATAGCATGACAAAAATGACCAAAGCTGGTAGGACAATTTCTAGAAATTCTCAGTGTAGACTTTAAAACATGCAAGCTTTGGCACACTAGCCTTTGGGAGTGGAGATGAGCCCAGGGAAATAAATAGTTTCCTCTCAAAGCCTGCAATCCTGGCACGCTCAGAGCTCACCTTTGAGAGTCTCAGAGGGCTGGAAATAGACTGTGTACTGTGAACATATAAATTCTCCAATGGCTACGTAAACAAGGTCATCAAAAGGGTTTTGGAAGATTAAAAATGTCAAAGAAGAAATGGTCATAGAATCCAGAAAGGAAACATGGGATGATCAGAACCTAGAGGACGCGAGAAGGCAGTTTTGGGTCATGCTGTGACGTATGAGGGAATTTTTTTATTCCTTCAACAAATAGTTATTGAGCATCTTCAAAGTATAGGGCTATGCACTGTGCAGGGTCTAGCTATACTGTTCACATGTGGCTACCAGTCATTTGTGACTATTTAAATTTAAATGAATTAGCATAAATAAAATTAAAGTTTAGTTTCTCAGTTGTGCTGGCCATATTTCAAGTACTCAATAGCTACAATGTGTCTAATGGCTACATATCGGACAGTGAGGATATAAAATATTGCCATCACCGCAGAAAGGTTGATTGGAGAATGTTGGCACAACAGCCAAAGGTGTGGTCTAGGTGTCTCTCGTGCTTGTTATCCATTTAAGGAGATGAGGTAAACAAAGAGCTGCACTCCCCAACAGTGTATGTTTTGAGCAATTCAAGAGGTATAGACAAAGCGAACGAATGAGTTCTGAGAAGAAAAGATTAACTTACATAGGATGGTCCGAATAGAATCACAGAAAAAGTAGGATTTGAAGTCAGGGCTGAAGAAAGTATGAGTTTAGCAATTGTCTTAGCTTGGGCTACTATAACAAAACGTTGTAAACTGAGTAGCCTGAACTGCAAATGTTTATTTCTTAGAGTTCTGGAGGCTGGAAGTCCAAGGTCAAGGTGCTAAAAGATTCAGTGTCTGAGAGGGACTTGCTTCTTGGTCAGCTGATGGTCACAATCTCACTGTATTCTCATATGGCTGGGGAAGAGAGAGAGAGAGACTGAGAGAGGAAGAAGGAAGCTCTCTTGTGTTTCACCTTTTAAAGGCACCAATTCCATTCATGGGGGCTCTATCCTTACATCTTCAACTAATCCTAATTATGTCCCATAGACCTCACCTCCTAATACCATCGCTTTAGAGGGTAGGGTTTTAACATATGAATTTTGGTGGGTGGATACAAACATTCAGTCCATAAGGAGAGCTGAAGACAAGGTGAAAGCATTCTGTAGAAAAAGGAAGACACAAGTTCAGGGGCAGAAACGGATGGCAAGTAGGCTGGACAAAGAGCTCAGGCGAGGAGTGCGTGAGAAGACACCGGAATTCACTGGTGTGCTGATTGTGAAAAGTCGTAAAGGCTAAAAGTTTAGACATTTTTCTGAAAGGACTGGGAAACCGCTAGAATTTTTGAGTAGGAAATGTGATCCAAGTGTTATTTCTGGGAGATGTATCTGGCAGCAGTGTGCAGACTGGATGGGCAGAGAGAAAGTTGATAGACCATATTAAAGCATGTTGAAAATAGACCATATGTGCAGTTGTAAGGACTTGAACTTGAATATCAGCAACTTACTTTGGACACATACTATAGTGAATCTTGAATTCAAAAAGCTTTTAAAATTTTTCTTTGACTGGGGTAACAGCATTATTAGATATCCAGGTCCCCATATTTCCCCTAAATAACTGATTTTTTTTTTTTACATCTCTTTCAGTTGGAAGGATGCAGAGTGCCCCCAATTCATAGCAGACTAACAAGACAAGAAGGTACGAGAAGGTTGGGTCAGTGGGGAAAAGTAAGGACGTGGAAAAAATTCAGGCTGAAGGGCAACCTAGGATCAGACCATTTTATAGTGGAGGTCACCCGAGAGATTAAGTGAGCTGAAATCTTTATCATAACAGCATCCACCCCCAGTGCTTGTTCTGCAGTGAAACCAGCTAGCAAGGGCACAAGAGGTGCTGCTGGGAGCCTCTCCTCTCAACTTTGCTTTCAGTGAAGCCTCCCGTTGGGAGTGTTTATACCACAGGATTCGGCAAATACTACAGATCCCTGCTGCTTCCACCCCCAGCTGTGCCCACGGAGCTGCTCACAGGAATGACACAGGTAAGATTGGTCTCCTTATAAAAGGCAAGACCAGAAACCAAGGACACCACTACACCTGAGCAGCCTTACCAGGGGCTGGGAGGCCAGTTCTTCCAACCTCAAGTTTATAACCCCAGGTGTACGTATGGATCTACGCTCTACTGTCGTGTATATCCTCAGCTGCACATACAAGGAGTGAAGTGTACTAAGTGTTTTTCGGTTTATTCCTCCTTTCTTGCTTTGGCACATGCTGTTCAGGAATCACCCAGCAGAAGGGAGACTCTTTCTTCTGATTTCATGGTATACATTTTTTGTAGTTTGACCTGTGATGTATGGACAGGAGAGACGTCTGTGAGGTTCCGTTTTTACTAAGTGGTAAGTATTGCATGTCTCCCTTTAAGTTTGAAGATTAAAGTGTATTCCTTCTCTTTTAATGGACTTAGCCTCCTCTGTACCTGTTCTTACTTCTCCCACCACAGCAGCCGGCTTGATGCCTGCCAGAGCTGCTGTCCTGCTATAACTTCCCGCTGCATTAGTTGAGTGTTTATTATGTACCAGTGGTACCCTCCCCACTTCCCAGGCACCATCTCATTTACTCCCCACCACCATTATTTCAGTTAGAAACTACGATGCCCACCTGCCAGATGAAGAAATTAGACTTGAGAAGTTAAGAAACTTGCCCAAAGTTATAAAAGCAATCGAGCTGGGGTGTTAATTGGAGTCTCTGTCTTTATAATTCTGACTCTTAATACAAATGCCTGAATATTAAAGAACATTGCAGGGAGAAAAAAAAACCTTTTCTGATAGTGATGAGGGCTGCCAGGTGCATGATGCATGGCAGCCCCATGGGCTTTGGTGACCAGGAATAACAGGCCTTTTTATTGCGTGCCCAGGAGAGTGGGTTAGGCCAAGGTGCACAGGGACGGTGCTGGTTCTGGAGATCTTACATCCTCCAAAATCTCACAGGGGATGAACGGATTAGGTAGTTCTAATAAAATGCTAGTGAGAATCCCCAAATCAGGGTCCCTAGATTGAGAAAATCTATGACCAAGTTTTCCTATCTTGCCTCACCCCAAAGCCCGAAAGTTTAAAAACAACAACAATAACGCAGACATTTCTGGGATTTGTAAGTCAGAAAAGAATTATTTCTGAGTTACATCCTACACAAAGGGTTGTGAGGAGAACGATTCATTTTGTGAATACTTAGAATGTTACAACCCAGGCAAAGGATTCTAGGGTCAAAAACGCATAAAATCTGCTGCAAAGGGCCCCAGTTATAGCTTGTAGTGAGGTTTCTGGAGCTGATGCCATCTTGTGAATTGGGTCTGTAACGTGGCAAACCTATCAGTTTTTATAATGTTGTGTTTATATATCCACACTTAAGCATGGACATGCATCTATTATAGTAACTCGGTAAAATAACCAGAGGGCACGGCAGTTCCTGCCTAGACTTGGGTTTTTAGACATGCTTCCTTTATTCTCAACACCCGTGCACGTGAGAGACTGCAGCTTGAGCACAGACTTGGCAGGCAGAGACTGTTCACTGTTTTCTCAAATGCTCTTCCTTTCTCTGCAGTGGTACCTATTTTGGGGGCCACTAAGCAGCCTCACACTCGCCTCTCAAGCTTCTGAAGGGTATTGAAAACTTGTTTGGAGCACATAATTTATGCTGTGCTGAAAAATAGCTGAGACTGTAATGATGCCCAGGGAATCCAAGTTCTCTGAGGACCAAGCTCACATTAATATGCAGTATTTCGTTTACAATCCCCTCCTAAGTAGGTTCGAGAGGATAATGCCTTGTTTGAATAATAATATGGCACATTTTACTATTCAAAGTGCTCTCACATAAATCATCCCTCTCATTTTATTTTTGAAACAATGAGGGAGATAAGGCTAGGATTATTACCTACAGAGACTCAAAAGCTCAGAAAGGTCAAGTGACTTGCTCAAAGTCACATTGCAAGTTCTCACAAAGCTGAAATTAGGAGCCGTGATTCTTCAGTCCCAGCTCAGCTGGGTCTTTTCAATAGAATGTTAGTCCCCACAGCTTGATGGATAGAATACTGAAATTCTCAGGCCCCGCCACTTGTCTCTCAGTGTTTCATTTCTGTAGTTTTCTTTTAGGATCATTCCGAATAATCTGCATCCTTATAACATAGCAAAGAAGTTTGAACTAAAATTATAACTTCACCTTTTATTTGAGTAAGTGACTTTAAAAACCCAACCTGAGAGCATATCAAGTTATTAAACTAAATTTACCAAATGGGATACAAGTTTGACATAGCAAACTGATTCTCATTATTTGTTTTTCATCCTTATGTTCAATCACAGGCAGACGTGCATGAGAAAGCACTTGATAATCTCTGTGGTAATCTCAGCATTGGGACAGTGAGAGCGACTGCAACAGGCTACAGTGTCAGAAGCTGGGAAATTCATTTCATTTGTACTTTAATAGTTTTAATGAGAAACTATTGTTAGAAAGGGCACTTTGACTTGCTCACATAGTATCTGTGACCAGTTCCTTTTTACCCATTTCAGTTTAAGATTCTTCTAAATACATGTATATTATTTTACCTAATGCATAAGGTGATGATATATATGTGTGTGTGTATATACATATACACTAAAGATGTTTAGTGTGATACGATTTTCTTATATTTTTTTACTTGTAATAACTTCTTGTTCTGGTCATATTTCCCACCTCTTAATAACAATAACATATTTATTCAGCTTTTATAGATATAAAAGCTATATAATTGCAAGCAAAAACATACACAAATATGCTTATGTATATGTACATCTATGCTCATGCATAATAGTGATTGTTTTTGATCATTGTTTTATAGCTACAAAATTATATCATAAAACGTTCCTGTAACTTACTCACTTACCAATACCAATGGAAATACTTCTGCCATATCCAACAGTCTAGTTCTATTTTCTTATCCCTGATGGTTTCATGATATTCCTTAGTAAGAACACACTGCCTGAATTCAACCATTCACATATCCGTAGGTGTTCATTTGTTTCTACTCCGTTTCTTTTGAAACAATGTTGCATGAAATATGTGCAAACAACACTGCATAGAATATCCCTGTATAATTTTGTTTTTATTTCTACAAGATGATCAGAAAGGGAATTCTGGATCAAAGAGTATTTTTAGTTTAATAGACTTTGGCACATTGCTTTCTAAGAAAGACTGCAACACTTCTCATTTCCACCAACGCTGTACAGGAGTTCCTGTATTCTTTTATTAAAGACATATCATTTCTTTGAATCCAAATTTGCTAGCGTTCTTATACATATTTCTCCAGTTTGAGGCCAAACTGATAGTGATTTACCATTGTTTCTTTTTTTCTTTCTTTTTTTTTTTTATTAAATCATAACTGTGTACATTAATACTGTCATGGGGTACAGTGTGCTATTTTTATATACAATTTGAAATATTTTCATCAAACTGGTTAACATAGCCTTCATGCCATTTCTTAGTTATTGTGTTAAGACATTTATATTCTGCATTTAGAAAGATTGACATGTACCCTTGAAAGATAAACCATAGACGTGATCCCACCAATCACCCTGCCTCCACCCACCCTCCCCCCTCTTTTCCCCTCCCTCTCCCCTTGGGCTATAATTGGGTTATAGCTTTCCTATGAAAGCTATGAATTAGTTTCATAGTAGGGCTGAGTACCACTGTTTCTTGAAATGCCCCATTCTGAGTGCTAGTGAAGTTCTACATCTTTTCATGGAATCACCCATCATCTGGATTTGCTTTTCTCCCAACTGTGTACAACTCTCCCATGTCTATAAGTCAATAGTTTTTCCTTTTTTTTATTTGTAATATCTATTATAATATACATATGCATGAGCCTTTTGTCTATTATCTAATTTACAAATATTTTTCCCATTCTGAGTCAGTATTTTCACTCTATGTATTATTATCTTGCGCCCATTTAGTTTTTTGAAAGTATGATTTGTCTACTTTTACTTTATAACTTCTCACACATGAGGTCTCCCAAATCCTTTTCAAATATATTTATTTTTATCATTGTGTTAACTAATCTCGTTTTTAGTCTGTCTGGATTAAATGCTGCAAAATTGGAGTTCATGTTGATTTTCATCTGGTTTCATGGCTAGCAAATAAATAAATAAGCCATCTTTTTCCCGATGAATTTCATGACAACCTTTGTCTTTATTACATTTTCAGAGTTACTGGGTTCTATTACTGAATTCCCTGAAGTTTATTTTTTCAAAAAAAAATTCTTAAAGTTGATGGAAAATAGGCCAATTAATTCTGTCTGGCACCATAATCCGCCTGATTCAAAGGGCTACTGAGGAAAAGGTAGGCATTACAAAATAAGAGTACAAAGCACGGAATTTCCTTTGCAAACAGCTTGCTGGGAAGAAATCTGAGTGCTAAGTTACCGGTCATGTGTTTCATAAAGATAAGCATGATGACAGAGAGTGCCTGAAGGTCAGTGGAGACAGAAGTATGAAGTTGTGCAGTCCAGTGTGGACCCTATCTGGCATCCATTCTTCTTTCTGTTCACAAGAGTCTGGACCATGTCAATATTCATAATTGTTTTAGCTCCGTTGTGTAATAGGTAGGTAGGTGTTGGCTCTGGGACTGATGCCATAGTAACAGTAGATTTACAAGGACAATACAATCAAAATATATCTTTGTCAGCAGAGTATTTGACAGTGTCTGGGAATATCCGGATATACATTAAAGAGATCCAGACTGAATGAATGCTTTTCTTATCCATGAATTTAGTACTAATATTTTTATCAAAGCCTTGAATGAGAACATTTTAGGGGTGGGGTCATCACATTTCCAGATGACGCAGAGCACCGGGGAATAATTTCATGACAGGTAAAAGAATCAAGATTCAAAAGTGCCTCAATAGGTCATAACCAAATTATGGCATGTACCTAGGATATTAGCAAAGTTACCTAAGTTGATTCAAAACATAAATCATATAGGTAAACATTACATTCAGGCATTACAAATATTATAAGGTATTTATGCACTTGTCATCTTTTTCAGTTATAAGTGAACTATATAGTGTGGCCAGAAATATGTCAGTAAATATGGTATCTCTCTATTTTATTTTAACATAAGATTCAACCTCAGTATTCTAAGTGGTAGAGAGTATAGTTTTATGAGTGTTCTTGTTTCAAATCACTTGATGTCAGTTCTGTTCAGGAAATGTGTGACAGGTGCCTGTGATGACTTGGGTGGGCACCATAGAACATTCCAGGTCTACGAAAGTCATATTATCCCTGATTTCAAAGAACTTGACGTTCACAGGGGACATAGGTAGGCCCCAAAACACACAATTTAAAGGTATTCCCAAGAAGGGTGCTGTGGTACCTACCTATCAGCTATAAAAGTTATTAATGGATTTTTTTTTTTTTTTAGATGAAGTCTTACTCCATTGCCCAAGGCAGGGCGCTGTTCCACTTATCTAGTTTTTTTTTCTGTTTTTAGTAGAGATAGGGTTCTCACTCTTGCTCAGATTGATCTTGAACTTCTGAGCTCAACCAATTTACCAGCCCCGGGCTCCCAGTGTGCTAAGATTACAGGAGTGAGCCACTGTGCCTGGCCTATTAATGGCTTTTCATTTTCATCTATGCCACCTTTACCTGAAAGATGTCCCTTGCTCCCTCTTAACTTAGCCATGTAGAAGTGAGGCAATGAGCTGTTTTCATGCTGGTGAGGAGTCAGAAGTCTACCTTTCCCTGACTAATGGCTATAAAACAGCAAGAGTTTCATCATTGGCAAGTTGAAGAACATTAAGAATGATTTAGACACAACATGTTTGTGTATAGAACTATCATAAACTACAAGTTCAGTTTGTTGGTTGGGCCTTCTGATAATTAACCCAGATTTATAATGGAGAAAGCCAGGCTATTCCAAGTCACCTGGTAATTGTTTTTCCTACAGGAAAGAACCAAGGCACACAAACCAACCAGAAGAATAGTAGCAACGTTTTCTTCCTCATAGAAGCAAGAGTTGAAAGGCACACTCTACCTGACCATTTGCCTTAATCTGCTTCCTATGGGCAAATACTCATTCTTAAACAATAACATTCGAATTTAGAAATAATCTCCTGATTAATGAGGCCTCACTCTTAGTAGGATTTCTCAGATAGCAAGAATGTATTATAACCCTCAGGTTATCCCCAAATTATTTTTCCCAAACTGTTTTCTTCAGAATACCAGACTTGGAAGAGTTCAGTGGTAAAGGGAAAAAAAATAGTAGGAAAATACTTCATACTTTTTCCCCCCCGCTTAGAATTTTACATTGTACTTTACTGTGTTAGAGTCCAATCACTTGATTTAGCCAAATATCTTACAAAAACTAAAGAGCTTTCTACATAAAACACCTGTCAACATACCTGGGAACTTGGAAGATATGACATTAGATAATAAAAAGTATACGTATTGACAGAATTTGAAAAAGAAAGGGCTGAAAATTTGCATGTGGTATTAACTATCTAATTTTACTGCTTTTAGAAGCTTATTCTGATTCCTACTGACAATATTCACCTCACCAGGGGAGAAATTATATAGAAGGAAAAGGTCCTCAAAATTTAGAAAGGGAAAGAGGAAACGAGATTGTGTGTGCATGTGTGTGTGTGTGTGTACACATTTGTCTTAGGAGGGACTCTGGATGATAGAATGTGAGAAAATTTTGCAATTGATATTTTCTTCAATTAGCATTTAAAAGCACTGGATAAATTTCACTGTTTTTAGAAATTTTAAAAGCACACGATATAATCACAAACCAATTAAAGTATTCCTTTGGCAGGTAAAGTCATGGGGCTACAAACTTTCCAGACTCATGAAACGTACAATGTATAGTATTATACCACTTTAGAAGAGTATTAAACCTTCAACACCTGTGTTGTGGGTAACATGAATGTCCCAATTTTATAGGTAAACAGGCACAGAGAGGTTAAGACACTTGCCCAAGGTCACAGAGGAAGAGGAAGTAAGAGACTGGAGCAACTTTCTATTCTTCATTCCCAGAAAAAAAAAAACTACTACACCGTGCTTCATCTTGTCAAGGAAGCCTAAAATATTTGATATGGTTGTCTTCACTTTTTTCCTTTCAATAACTGCGGAGAGGCTTCCTGGATGATGGCAGCCAGGTTGTCTGCCTTCATAGTCGCCCCCTGTGTTTGCTTCATGCTGCTGCAGCAGCAACTTCTATTTTCTTTACTTGGCTTACGAAGCTCCATTTGGGAGGGTTTCTGAGTTGCTGGCCTTTTTGTGACGTTTCATGCCACAACCTTCTCTACCTGTAACACGCATCACTGACCTTGGTGCTCAATGAACTTTTTCATTTACGTGCACAGTCAAATTAAATTTGCCCGGCCTTTGAAAACATCCATCTCTTGAGTGTATAATTTGTATTGCCATTTGTTCTGCAGATGTGTAACAAGACAAATACCTGTCCAGGCTTACAAGGGATTCAGAAATGCTTATGTTAATCATGCTGGTAGAAAGAGGTTAAGGGCGATACAATAAATCAGTCTCCAAATGGTTTCACTTGGAAAGGCCGGGGAGAACAGGGTTATTTTTATCCTAGGATGCTTTTAATTTGAATCAAAAATGCTTTACCACATGTTCTGCCACAAGTTCAAAAGGATTGGTAACAAACATTTAATCTTTTTCTTCTCGGATTGGCGCTAAGCCTTCATCAAAAAGCGAAGGCAGTCAAGCAGCTTATCTCTACTGAGCTGCTTCCCCTAATGTGTTCCTAATTATAATCGTATATGTTGCTCACTGTGGCCGACGGAACAATATGGCAGTAATTTCTTTACAGGCCTCCCTGCTCTTTGAACTGTGAGTACAGAGGGCTAGAACAGAACCAGATCAATGGGATTTGAGTACTGGCAAATCAAGCCAGATGCGATCTTGAAAGAATGAATTTCCAGCTGTTTCCCAGAAAGGGACTTCAACGGACAGCTGGGGACTTTATCATTATCCTCATGATCACGATCATCGTCGTCATCATCGCCACTAAATAAACTCGCAACTCTGTACAAAATGTGCAACTATTCCCCATCTCTTCCTAAATCACCACTCACCATAAAGTCTCCCAAGTGCTTTGAAATGGGAACTGTGTAACACAGATAAGCCTGTGACTGATGATGTGGGAAGGGAGACATAATAATATTATATTGACACTCTGTATTTGTCAGTGCCGTGTGATGGGAGGCTGAAAGCCATGTCCAAACTTCATTTGTAAGATACCAAATGCTCACACCATGTCCATGTGTTTGTAAGAGGGAGATAACGTAATCCTCATTTTCTTGGTCAAAATGGCATGTTATTGCTTTGCGCGTATATCTTTGTGCCTCCTGCATCACTAGCACCGTGCCTTGTCTAAGGAATATCCAGGCAACGCTTCCAGGAGCAGTAAGCGCTCACTCTGTGCAGCACCTCGCGCTGCAGGCAAGGAGAGCAAGCTTAACACATTCAAAGAAAGTTGCCACAGTCCTCAAAGAAGCTCCCAATGTAAGAGAACGAAATACATGAGTTTAAAATGTTATTACTGTGAGCAATTTAAGAATTGTTCCAATGAAAAAGAATGCCCAATGGCAAAGAAACTCATGGGGTGAGTTTACATGCAACTTTCAGAGTTAGCTGGTGTATGTAATGTGATTGATGCCTCCTTCAAAAGCCTACCTCCCTCATAAAATTCCTTCCCCTCCAGCCTGTTCTGCTGCTCCTATGTCCCGCCCTTGGTCTCCCTTTTCCGGGACTTTCTGCGGATATCTCGTTTCCACTGGGTTATGACATTGTATCTCCAGGAAGGAACTTAAGAAGAGATGGGATTAGTCAATCAAATTAAACTCAATATAATCTGTTGTCACCTAAATAAGGTTGGTCAGGTAAAATACAGAGAGGGTTGACATAGGAGGTCAAGGTCAGGAGTCTGAGACTATTTAGTGATTCGAAGGTAAGAGCAAAGGAAGAGTCAGACCAGGGATTTGTTTTGTGGGGTGCTGGTCAGAGAAGAGGAAATCTGGAGGGAGGGGCAGGGAGAGGTAACATGAAAGACACACAGCCCACAGAACTCTGTTCAGACTTTGCTTAAAACACCCTCTTCAATTATTTCAGCTTTTATATTTCTTGCATTAGCTCATACATTCCATTAAGATAGGACTCACCTCAAGCGGCTAGGGCGCCAGCCACGTACACCTAGGGTGGCTGGTTTGAGTCCCCAGCCCAGGCCCGCCAGGCAACAATGATGGCTGCAACCAAAAAAAAAAAAATGGCGAGGCGTTGTGGCGGGCGCCTGTGGTCCCAGCTACTTGGGAGGCTGAGACAGGAGACTCACTTGAGCCCAGGAGTTGGAGGTTGCTATGAGCTGTGATGCCATGGCACTTTACCCAGGGGGATAGCTTGAGGCTCTGTCTCCAAAAAAAAAAAAAAACAGATAGGACTCACCAGCTGGGTGCCTGTAGCTCAGTAGTTAGGATGCCAGCCACGTGCACTGGGGCTGGTGGGTTCAAACTTGGCCCAGGTCAGCTAAACAATGACAGCAACAACCAAAAAAAGAAAAACAAACTAGCTAGGTGTTGTGGCAGGCACCTATAGTCCCAGCTACTTGGGAGGCTGAGGCAAGAGAATCACTCAAGCCCAAGAGTTTGAGGTTGCTGTGAGCTATGTTGAGGGCAACATAGTGATAATATTTCTCAAAAAAAAAAAAAAAAAAGACAAGACCTACCAATGGTTTTTGGTCATCACTTATTCCTCAATACTTAACATTTAAAAAAAAAAAAAAGAAAGAAAAACAAATACTACTAAGTGTATTATTTAATATACTTTCAAAGTGCTCTGAAATCAGACCCAGAGCACGAAGAAGGTGATGAATCATGAGTAATTTAGTTTCATTTGCTTAGCCAAAGTAAAAGTTCTAGGAAATATACCACTTTATTAGGGCACAGAGAAAAATAAGTTATTTTAATCTGACACGTACATATACATGTTAGTACATAAATATTATCTGAATGGAAGCGAAATCATGCAATATGTTTTAGAACTGTTTTTTCTTGGGTCCCACAGATAGTAAACATGAAGTGCCTAAGACTCAGGTCTCCAAATATTTGTGATTTAATACTCTTTTATTAGTTAAAAAATATTTATAAATGAAGAAAAATTTTTAAGCATGTGTCCCCAATGTATGTATATTTGTGCATGAATTATGCATGTACTACTCTTAATATTTGTACTAAGATTTAATTTCTTTCTTTTTTGCTTTAGGTCAGAATAAATCAAAATCAAAATTAAAATGACATTTGTTCATCCCCTCCTGGCTCATTTTTCCCCCTATCCTGGGTGGGTATACCTCACCTTGGAACAGATCACAGTTTCTGAAGTGACTGAGAAGTTGTAGATGTCATTATTACCAAGCTTCACATTTGCTCTCCTCTTTAGAACACAGGTACGTCATTAAACAAGGGCAGAGAGCTGCATTTGGCTGTGTATAGTGAATGCCGGGGACCTGCCTAAGCAGGGGGGGGGGGGACCAAATAGCCAGAGCAATGAGAGAAGCATGGGTTTGGGGGTTCTACAGTGTCTGTTTCTTCTTGACAGATATTTTAGCAAGTGTAGCCAGTGTATCTTCACAATAGGGTTATGAGAACCATGTCTAAAGAACATGCACTTTGCAAAAATTAAAAGTGAAACTAACTATGAATCTGTTATCCTTCCCTGTTCTAGGCCATAGGTTGGTGAGCGCACTTAAGAGTTAGATAAATAGGGGAGTAGGAATTGGAGTGCTCCCACATAATGGGCACAATGTAAGGGTATATGGCACATCTCTTGGGACAGGACACAACTACAAAAGGGACTCTACCTAACAAATGCAAACATGGTAACCAAGTTGTACCCTCACATTAACCTGAAATTAAAAAAAAAAATAAGTTGGATAAATAGGGTTAAATGGTTACCTCTGAGGGGCATCAGCGGGCAGTGTGATCAAGCATGGGTAGACAGAAGATTGCAACTCTCTGTATTTCATTTCTTTGAATGAGTACAGAGATCATGGCTGTATATTCTGTATTTCTTATTAAATATCATTGATTAAGTAGATACAGAAAAATAGTAGAGATTACACTGGAAATGTCTGAAGATATTTAGAAAAATCCTGAAATTGAATTTAGTAGAATAATTTAAATAATCTGGAATATATGGAATTGGAGACACGTAAAGCACTCTAGAGAGATTTGTTGTAACAAGGCCCAACTCACTGGAGCAACTTGGTAGAAAATGTGGTCTTCTTTCTTTAAATCCAACTTGGGAAGAATGAACACTGCGGTATTAACAACCACCACAAAAAAAGCAGCTTCCTTTCACGAGTGCACACCACTTCTTGAAGTTTTTATAAATACTCCATTTTATGCCAGTGGGGTCATCCCAAGTTCTGTAAAACCCTCCATTATCGTTTTCATGGGAAAAAAAATCAATTCTAATTTAATTCAACAATTACACATTGATCGTCTACAAGGTGCCAAACATAACACAGAACGTGCATTTTACTGGAGAGTTGGACTGCCCTAAGATATGCAATAAATCATCTGCAATTTTATAAAAAGGGAAGCCAGGCATGTTCACGGAGTTTGTTTTTATAAACATGAAGTGTTTGGGCATGTTTGATTTTTCAGTTGGGCTGCTCAGCCAAGCTTAGTTAACACCTTGTAAAAAGTGAGTTGCTTCTCATTTCCTTAGTGGAAAGCAGTGAGAGTTAAGATCTCCGTATCAGCTGGAGGCCTTCTGCAGCTTTCCTTAAGCGTCTGAGGTTGGATCTAGGATGCAAATCCATCTAGATACTTGAGACCAGAGAACGCATTTCTCCTGAAAATTTACACTCTCTCCGCATCAATACTAGACAAGTAAACTGTTTAAAAGCAGACCTTTGTTTCAAATCTGTAAGTTGGAAGAAAGGTCCTATGGATAACCATTTGTGTCTTAATACTGTCTTGAAATATATAGCAGGATCATCATTTCTACAATCCAGTTGGCCTTCAGAACATGCCGTTCTTTCTGCATCTGCATGGATATCACTTTTCCTAGTAATAGAATGTTAACTTAAGAATGTGATAAAACAGGAAGCATGCTGGAACTTTTCCTTGTCCTGTGGCCTTAACAAGCCACAGCTGTATCACCAGCTGGACACTGAAGGAGCCTGGTCCTAGGTCCTTTTTCAACTCCTAGATCAAAAGGAAATAGACCAGGCAGAAGGTTTTATCATCAAAGCCTACAGAAATCTGTGGGAACCAATATTTCCATTTAGATTGCTTCAGCCTCATCAGACTGAAAAGATTTTTCTCTAGTGGGACAGGGGTTGATGAATCAGCCAATTTGAAAAGCTTTTTCATCCTCACTAAGTTTATCCAAGAGGAGGAATATGGTATCAGAAACTTTGTTTACCCCTACAATGTGCTTTGCTGACCTGCCAGCTTATTCTCTTATTGATTATTTTAAAAGTTGTACTAATTACCACAGTGATTGTTTTATGGCATTTTTACTGAAAGTAGTTGCCACGCAGTTAAATAATGAACTCTCAAAGTCTTCAAATGCAGAGAAAGCTCAGGAACATCTACTACGAGGGAATGAATACCCTATTCACTTTGAGAAGGAGTAAAATAAAAATTGTTTCATTTGAAGTAATAAAAATAATTATTTATCTTAATTTTCTTAGATGACACATTTCAATATAATTGTTTCCTGAGTTCAACCTGTTATTCAAAGAATTCCTTTATGCCATTAGAGAAATGTCAACAAAAATTCTGTTTTTATTTTTTAACTGAATATTATACCCCTGGTCATCTCAGGGTTTTTTACTCTACCTTTATTTTTAGCATTTTATTAATATATGAGACATTTTTGCAGTGGGCTAGGTCAGTGTGATGATAGGCATCCTTCCGGATGCTTCCTGGATTATTGTAGTAGTTTTCCCTGTAATTGGTACCTTCATCTCCATTCTTTTCTTCCTGAAGAATAATTCTGCTCACAACTTCCAGATTGATCTGCTTGAAACATTGATTTTAATCAGTTTCTTAGCTACTCAAAAACCATATAGGTCTTTCATGTATATATGATCAACTCCAAAGTTCTTTTTTTTTTTTTTTTAGATTTGTATCCTGTTTCTTTAATTACTCTCTTGTAGTCCTACCCAACATCATGAAAATCTCTTCTTAAAATTTAATTTTAGGCTAAGTATCTTTTCTCGTACTGATATTATCCCTGGGAGGGTTTTAGATAATAATAATCTAGTTTATTTAAAATACAAAACAATACTGAATTGAATATAATGAGGAGATTCATCATAATGTTTTTAAATTTTTCATATTTGACAATTACATTGCTAGTTTTCTTCTCAGGATTTTAAAGCTAAAGATACTTTTTTAGAAACTGCAGATTAATATAAGGGCACAAATGGTTAGATTACATTGCTTGCATTTCTTAAGTAAAGTGCACCTTGTAGGTGAGTCCTTCACAACTCCAAAATTCTTAATTCTGCATGTTTATGTAGTAGTCCTAACTTGTCTTGACTCCACCATAATTTCTCAATAATATTTCCTATTTTCTATCTTGGTCTCATGAAACATAAAAACCATTCACTGAGCCCAATTCAAGTTTTATGATATTAGACGTAGCAATGACCTTTAGGATATGACACAAAGGTACAGGCAACAAAAGTAAAAAATAGATAAATCAGACAACATCAAAACATCAAAACTAAAAATGTCTGCATATCAAAACACGTAATCAACTGTGGGAAAAGACAACTCATGGAAGGGGAGAAAATATTTGCAAATTATGTATCTGATGAGGCATTAATCCAAGGTACAGGAAGAGCTCCTATAATTTAACAGTAAGAAAGCAAACAACTCAATTTAAAAATGGGCAAAAGACTTGAATAGACCTTATTCCAAAGAAAGTGTACAAAGGGTCGATAAGCATATTAAAGGCAGTGCAATGTCACCAATCATTAAGGAAACAGCAACAAATGATAGGGCATGGTAAAGGGGCACAGGTGTCAACAGAAAGAGTCAACTGGCCAAAGCTGGAAGAATTTGGGCAACAAAATAAATAGTGTAGTATTGGACTCAAAATGTACGTAAGTATCTATGAGTCTGTACTAATATCAATGTATGAATAATGAAAAAAAAAAAGGAGGAGATGGGACACATCTTCCGTACAGAAGCATTCTAAAGAGTGTACATAGACACTCTCTGTGGAGGTGGAACTTAACTTCCTTCTCTTCCTGGAGGACAGTGTGACTGACTTAGTGAGTGGAATGTAGAAAGGGGATAAAATAGGAATTTTGCAGTGGGGCACACTGGTGAGCAAGGTCGAGATCCTGCATTCGCTTCTGTGATGTTATGAGGAGGCCCTCCTCTGTGACATTTGTCCCCCAAGGCCATAGCCCCAACCTAACCAGGAGAGAAATAGGCAACCTCAGTGGGGGACATTTTATAAAATACTTGAGTAGTGCTCTTTGGAGTTATCAAGGTCACTAAAACCAGGAAAGACTGAGAAGCTATCACAGGAAACCAAGGAGCCAGGAGGAGTAAATGCAATCTGGTAACCTGGATGGGAGCCTAGAGCAGAAAAAGGAAATTAGTGGGAGAATTAATTCAGAAATCTGAATTAAATCTGGAACTTGCTTAATAGTGTATGCCAATGTGAATTTCTTAGTTTTTAGAAATAAACCGTGGTTACATAAGTTATCAATTTAGGGGAATCAGGGTAAAGGGCATACAGGAACCCTCTGGACTGCCCTCAGAACTTTTCTGTAGACCTAAAAATTATTTTAAAACAGAATTTCATTAAAAAAATAAGTTTCTTGCTTTTGCATGATAACTATAACTATCTCACACTAATGGCCAGTCAGATGTTTGGAAATATTTCTTTAAAAAAATAAGCCAAAATTTAGAAAAAAATAAATAATAAATAATACATAATGTTTATTAAGCAATTACAACAGGGCCTAGTACATGATGTGTTCAATAAGTGATACATGTTATGACATTGGTTTGGAACTACTAATAACTGGATGTGAAACAAATAAAAATTATATTTTGGGTAAAGAAAGAAAGAAATAGTATTTCTCTTATCATATATTATTTCTATGATCTAGTATTTGTCCATCCATGAAAATAGTAAAAAATCAAACTGAATGATTACTGTTAGTATAAACTAACTATAATCATTAGAAAAGTTTAATGATGTGAACTAGAATAAGATATATATGTAACATTTACATTTAATAACATTCCTACACACCAGGATTAATCAGATCCATAAATACACTGGGAAAAGAGACCATTAATAGAATCCAACAGCCCATGGTATGTGGAAATACTGTGAGTGGCCCCAAATATAGGGTGACGGGATTTTAACATCTGTAAGGCGGGACAAGATGGCCAGGGGCGGAGCGTGGGCAGAGCGGGGCAGGGCTTGACGACAATGCAAACTTTGATAAGCAGTACTCGATAATCACTTCTCAGCAATTATTTATTACAGTTTAACATTATAAAATTAACAAAAATAATATAAAACTCATATTCTGGTGAAATAGCCATATGGCAGCCAAAAACCATACCTTCCCTTCTTGTTCTCCAGCCTGTTCGTGCATTCTTTCCAAAAATCGGGACTTTTTTAAAATGCCGTGGGGTCACGGGACAAATTGTTGAAAAGCAGTACTGTCCCGCTAAAATCCAGACGTCTGGTCACCCTACCCAAATAGAAAAATCAAAAATTAACTCATGGTTTATATACATGACACAAATATTATGTAAGCATTTATAATTATGTTTTCACAATTTGTGTGAATTCAGGTGTCTGACACTATAGAGTTAAGTGAAAATTCAGTATACTAAAGCATTTGACGAGTAGAGTTACAACTGGGAGGAAATCAGGCAAGTAAAAGGCCCTAAAACTGTTCTACTTGATAATCAGATAAAAATAGTAAAATAGTGAAACTTCTAAGTAGAGGTGGCGCACAGAGCGAATAGCTTTAAAAAAGGTAAGGAGTCTGGTTCTTCATGTCTTTGTATTCAGGGAGAGTTTCGGATGTAAAGGGGCATGAGCCATCTGGTCATTCACAGTTGCTGGCTTCTTCTTGTAAACTTCAGGTGGTCCCATTAGTGAGAGAGACAAGAAGGTTCAGTTCGAGATGAACATTAAAAACAGACAGAAGGAGATGGCGAGTAAGCAACTGAGTAAAAAGCAGAGAGAGTTTAGAACCGGTGAGTGAATTTAGAGGTCATCCAAGGCTGGTTAAAGCTGGAAGCCTCAATGAGATTAGCTTTGGATGAGAGTTTGGGGAAGAAAAGGGAGCTGAGGCCTGAGCCCAGACCACAGCAACTATTTTCCCTTTGACTTGAGTTTAGTAGTTTAATTTAGAAATAAAAGCACTCACTGCCCTAACTACATTTTAAGGAATTCACATGTTTAAAATGATGAATTACTTCAAACCTCCACCGGAAAGAATGTTGAACAACAGGTACCCTTATACATTGCTGGTCGAAGCCCAAGTTGGTACAACCATTTTGGAAAACAATTTGGCATTATCTAAATTTTTTTTGTACTCAGTTTGTATCTAAAGATAAAAAACAATATGCTTTTATGTGTATGTGTTGAATTAGTCTGAATATTCCTGCCTGCTTAGAAATTCCTCTTTTCCCCTGATTCTTTTTTTCAAAGAATAAATAGCAAAAGAAAAAAAAAAGAGAAGGCATAGGGTGACCAATGAAGCTCCCCTCTGTATTTCAAAGTCTCTACGACTCAGGCTGACTCATACCTCAACTGCTAGCCTTTAAAATGTGTACGGTAAGCCTTCACTGGTTATTTATTATAGACATAGTGCAGCTAATCTAGGACGATGGAGGTATGAATGGCCTGGCTAGAGCAGGGGTGGCTGGAACATCCTGGGTTTGACGGAAAGGCGGTATCATGACAAACCCTGGTATTGTCCCTCACACTTTGTGCTCTATGCCAACGAGCATAACACTCCCATATTCAGTCAAAACCACTTTGAACAAATTTCTGCTTTTTTAAAAAGAGACTTTTATGATAAGCATAGTACTAAAAATAAACCAAAAAAATGTGTATAGCAATAGCTTTCTTAAAAGGAAAAAAAAAAACACCTTTGTGTCAGGGTGTGAAATTGATCAGAAAGTTTTGTCCAGTACATACACAATGCTGGTTCTTTGCAATTTCTAGACATGCTGAACAGAAGTGGAAATCTGCTGTGACATGTATTCCATAATAAAATTGTCCCTCCCAAGGACATTGCGCTGGAGGCGATGCTGAAGATTCCTTTCCACATTGCAGAGCAATTTGACACCCATCACCAAAGGCGCGGCTGGGCCTTAAGTCATTGCATCAGCCTGAGTTAAACGACCTTTTTCCTCCCCCTCCCCCTGTGCTCTTTATTTCTATTAAACTCCGTAAATATATGCTTTGTAAAATTAAGAGTGAGAGAATGCAAACGCGGCCGGAAAGAATGAAGAGTTCACAGGCTTAGAACAGAAAGGGAGTTACTAAACTATTAAGTTCAATTAACAAGTAAGAAATGAACTAAGTTGTTCCAGAGTGATTTTTAATTCGGTCAAATAAAGAGGAACCAGACTGCAGGGTAAACTCTTATTTATTAGTGTTGGTTAATGAGTTTTTCCATAAGCACAATTTCTTAAATTTTATTGAATCAGTAAAGTCACCATTTGGAAATCTGGTTTTTCCCACCAGAGTAGGATTTTAATTGAGCAGACAGCAACATCCCAGGGCTGTAAAGTGACTCTGTGGAGGTGAAATGGCCTTTGGGTTCTATTCTTGGCCTGGCTGACAGGGTTGCACAAGTCCCTCCTTGGCACTGAGTCTCTGCTATGTACCTGTTGCGTGCTAATTTTTACCTTCAGGAAGATACTACGTATGTTCCTTATGCTTATTACTAGGGAACCATGATAAAAACATGACATGAGATTCTCCCTGGAGGAAGGAGTAATATATCCTTTTTTTCCAGCCTCTGATTAGGTAGACCCTCGTTGTGTGGGATGCATGCTGATGGATCTTAAACCTCTACTAGGAAGGGCCACAGCGAGGATGTGACAATCCCTTTCTAGTACAGATAGCTTTGCTGTGTTCCAAGGCCAAAGGACACTTCCTACCCTAGTCAGCTGCCTTACGAACACCTGCCTTTGTTTATAAGACAGTCAAAAGGGAAAAGCGTGATGGAAGGGCATAAATCTGTCTCCACAACTCGAAAATGGCATAAAGAATGTGCTTTGAAGACAGCTGGCCAGTACTTCCTTCCTTCTTTCTGAAGTTGTTGGTGGAAAAGAAAATTCCTTTAGTGTGGCCCCAAAGGCTCTCGTTTCTGTTTGCATTGCATGTTTTTAAAGACAAAAAACGAAATGAAATTATGAGGGCTTGAAGATTGTCAGCTTACTCCTGAAAAACTGCCTAGATCAGGTAAAATGCTCCAGTATTTGCAGTTTGTTAAAGAAAGTCACATGAGGGGGGACAGTGGTAGCACCCCAGAGTTGAGAGGAATTGGTTTTCTGCCCTATTCTCCAGATTGTGCAAATGGGCGGCTACATGTCAAGAAACGATGTGTATTCACACTTCCTTCTCTTTCCAAATACTCCTTCTATGGTTCCACGTAACTAATGGGAATCCCAGGGGTAAATTCGGGTTTTGTGGGGTCTGGAACATATAAAATCTAAAACTCTTCTTAAGAATTTCTCCCCAGCTATTGTGTGCTGTACCATGCTGACTGCAGAGTGACTGCAGGCGCAGTGTTGATGTGAGATTCACGCCACGGCTCTGGAGAGCTGTGTTTCTCTAGTGTTTTTTCTAAGCTGGTAAACCTAAGGGGCATGTCCCTTGGAAGACACGTGTCATGTGGACACTCAGGTATGGCTGTGGATGTGTCCCTCTGTGTGCATGGCCTCATGGTCACTACTCTGCTTTTCCAACTTACAGGTGTTTATCATGGCAGCTTCTGAGTCCTGTGCTAGGTTTATGCCTTAGACTCAGATGTTTGATTTGCCATTTCTAGCCTCAGCATGTTTTCCATCCCCTAGTAAAACTTGGCAAGAAGCCACATGGCCTAGGTATCCTCAGAGGCATGTGAAAGATTGCTCTGCTGCTCATCTTCCTGTCACCTCCAAGGTCCAACCCCAGAAGGTCAAGTTGAGAGCAGTTGAGAGCTCTGTGGTAGCCCCTCCCCGACACCCATCATTTACTCACCTGACATCCCACTGGAAGTGTGTTCCCAATGAATCACCAGTCTCCTGGGAACCTCATTCTGTTACATGTATTTTTTTCCCTGAAAGGAACGATCTCCAGTTTTATGATATCACACATCATCAAACATTATCAAAAGCCCAGGAGTTTGAGGCCAGCCTGGGCAACATAGCAAGACCCCTATCTCTAAAAAACACATAAGCAAAAAAACTATACACTTCTGTCTTCAGATGTTATACCAAACATTTTCTACTGTCACTTTTTTTTATTAAAGGGGGAAAAAAAAAAGACTTAAGAAAACATCACATCATCCACTATATTGGAAAGGAAACAGCAAATACCCCAAACTAGATTTCTTATGGGTGCATACCCTTCTTTTCATGAATAATAGCATTATGTTTTTGCTCAGGATAAAGTAGAAATTTATCTGCAGTCACTTTTTCCCCAACAGTTAATAGTAATACTTATATCATGGTTACTTTTCAAATGTGCTGTACAAATTGGTCATTTATTCTCAGAGTGCCTTCCTAAGATGCAGCGTAGGCATAATAAAGGTTCTAGAGGGGACAAGATCAGGAGGAAAGGTAAAATATGTGACTTACAAGTGATGTGGCTATTAGTTTTGAAATGGCCTCAGAGAGTTGAAAATAAGACAACACATCCCCGTAATTGGTATCCCTCACTACACCAACTTACTGAAACAATTACAATGAAAATCATCAGCCATTTAAAGACATCCTTCATTAAGACCTACTGATTATTTGGGATGATCTCTCTGCAGTCTCTGGAGGTGCCATGCACCAACTGATTAAATGAGACACTCACTACTTGAGCGTCCCTGGTGATGGCGACAGCCACTGCCTCCAGTTTCGCCTGTGGGATATTTCGGTAAAGGTCAACTCCATGAAATGGAAACCTGGCTGGTATGAAAATAAGCTTCTGAAAATAATTCCTGTCACACTAAAATAATAAACTATTAATCCCCAGCTTTAGAACTTTCTAATTTTGTTGGCGACTGCAGCTTTCGCTCTCTTTCTTTATGTGACATTTCCAGTCCTTAACATTCTAATGGTTTTGTGCCACAATTCACCCAGCCTGTCCTAGAATTACCTAATTTTGAATATCAGGCCTGGAGACACTTTGGGATTTCAGGATTTTTCTAACACACCTGGAAACACAAAATGGACACATCCATTATGATTATGAGTGTTTGGTTATCTAGTTGTTTTTGATCATTGTCTAACATTAAGTTGTTTCCACCGTCATTCCCTACAAAGGCACTCAAAGATAAGGACAACATACCGGACTTCAGTTTTCGGTGGTCGTTCCCGGACACTCAGGCTTCTGCTGAATTTTCTTACACCAAACTACTCTTGAATTGTGAGCAAAGGTTTAAAAGGTTAAAAAGGGGGAAATTGGTTCAATATTTCGAGCACAATGAAACATTTCTTTTGTCACTTTATTTCCCTGCTGTATTAATTTGTGGTTACACACCTTCTCCTAGGAGCTCCCCAGGGAACCCCAAATCTGACTCTCTATGATCTGACACATGAACCCAAACATTTCTCCCAATAAATTACATCTCATGTGTAATAAAACAAAATTGCCTTCTTTGGGGTACAGGAGAATGTTTCAGGCATCAACAGGCCACATTTTGGTTCACCGCTCGCACTCAGCCTGACGACGCGGATCCCTGCAGCCTACGTGGGTCTGGGAAGAGGAACGCTGGGTCCGCTCACTGGACCAAACAATGCTGGAATGTTTTTTCCTGTCTATTCACTTAAACAATGTGCCATTCTGTACCTCATAAGCACTTAATTTATTCCAACTCTTTGGCCTGACCTGTAATCCCCCTCTCCTTACCCATCTGACCCATCTGTGTTTTATTTCCCACTCATCAGCATCCAAAGAGCTAGGCCCAGGCCCTGTTTGGACAGAGATTGGCACTCTTCCCTCTTCCTGCGCCACATCCTCCGCTGGAAAAAAAAAAAAAAAATGACCATCAGATCAGAGAACAGAGCCTGCTTTGTCCCCTGCAACAGGGATCTGGAAGCATTTTCAATCATTTGCACTCTATACCCACTCAAACGCATTAATGTGATCAACATTAAGCCTGTTGTGGGCATTTTTTCCAGCAAATAGCTTGCTAACATTCCAGGCATGTACTTCCCTGAAAACAAGACTGAGACAGGGCCCTGAATATTCAATTGGAAAATCACCAAGAGCAAAAGCTTAGCTTGGCACGGCTGGTGTTGATTCTTAATAAGTGACTTCCTAAAGCTGAGGCATGGGGCTTACAGCGTCAATGACTTGTTTGAAAAATATTTTGTAGGTGCCTCAGACCACTCTATTTCCTGTGGTATGCGTCATATTGTGAGCTATTCCAAGCCAGCCTGGTTAAGCACGCTAACTTCCCCCCACCCCAAGATTGTGGTGTTTAACTAAAAATGTCTTTATACAAGATGAGCTCATAGCTATTAGTGCTGATGTAGTTTTAACTGCTTGGATACCAACTGCAGTCGCTTGAAAATGTGCTGAAAAAGGCTAACCCTGAGCAAAAACATATCTCACCCCGTCTAAAATGGCGGGGTGCAGTCCCAGTGGCAGCGTTTCTTCAGGGGAAAAAGTTCCAGATTGAAGCACAATGCATACCTTTCACGTTCATTAAAAAGACTTACTGTTCTTAGTATATTACCAAAGTCAAGGTGCTGAAGACATCTGGAACACTGGAATAAAATTAACCCCTTTTATTGCTTCGAGTACTTTGTATAACTTGCCAACGAGCAGAGCTAAGGTAATTGGAGAAAACAAGAGTATCTTTTCAATCCAATTTCCAAAAAGGAAGCAAAAAGAACTCCACGGACCTAAAATGCTGCCCCTTAGGTTAAAGAAAATATGAGTAGGATGTGTGTAGGGATCAAATCAGATACCTTCACAAGCATTGAGAAGTTAGAGATGGTGAAAGGAACTAGCATCATTGAGCACCTACTGTGTGCTTTACACAGCTTTTGCATGTCTAGACACTTGGATAAAGAGTCCTACACAGTAGTTACCTAGACATTACTGTTTTCAGTTTGCAAATAAGGAACGAGAAACCCAAGGAGATCTAGTAAATTCCCCAAGGTCAGGCAGTTGATGAAGTATAGAAGCAGGATTCAAAACTAGGTCAGTGTGAGAAGCAAGCTGTGTTCTCTCCCGGACTTCACCACTTACAGATAAAATTATTCTCATCTCTATTCTGGTTGTAATTGTCTACTTGCTCAAAGGATGTGGGTTGGCCGTGGTATCATGGGCTAGAACAGGAGATGAATAAAAATCCATGCTGGATTCTTTCCTGCCTTTCTCCAATGAATAGGCACAGAGAAGCTAGTTTGGGGCCCGTACCCAGTGGGTGCCCAGTGGCTATTAAGTGATTAGACATTGTACATGCCATCTCTGAATGATTTGTGTGTCTACAATGGGGCCTTTTATAACAGAGAAGAGGAGGATTGATATTTTCGACACTGCCTGGGCTGTGTTTGCCTCTCGGGGCAAATAATTTTCCTTGGTGCCAGGAGCAGCTCTGATGTGGCTGCTCTGCCCTTAAGTGGCCCAGGGCTTTGAGTTCTGCAGCACGGCCTTGCTGGGTCTGGATGAGGCAGGAAGGGAGCAAGGTGAAGACCAGGGAAACCAGATTTCAGGAGAAGAGACACCCACGAATGTGCCAGTCTCTACGTCACCGAAGAGGCAGGAGAATGCCTCCAGGAAATGACCAAGCCATTTTCTGAGGCAGTGAGCTCTGGACCGATGCCCTGGATGGTCAGCATTACAGGGGGAGGAGGAGCGTCTGTTCCCCTCTACGTTGAGGAAGGCCCACAAAGTGGAAAAAGGGGCCTTTGTGTTGGGTAGTATCTCTGAGTAAGTTAGTGCTCTGTCCAGTTCATGGGCTACCTAATGAGGCACCAAGACTAGAAATTATGAGTTGATCCTTTATGACCTGATATGTTCAGTGCATTTTCTGAAGAAAAGAACTTGTTCCTTCACTGAGATTTGTAAAGGGGACCAGTTTTATTTTCACAATATAGGATTTTAAGAAATATAAAACTTCAAAACAGTGCTGTGACTTTCTCCTCACACTGTACAATTTTTATAAGTTAGTAAAAGTATCAGTTCAAAATGTCCCAGAGCTGAATGACAACTATGAGATCGGGTTTCTGTTCTCAAGTTATAAGTCGTGTGTATTTTCTACCTGAGGCATTAGAAGAAAGCTTCCTTCAAGTGACTAAAAACTACTGAGTTGTTATTTAGAAGCAGTTCCAACTTTGGAAGTTTACTGCCCCTGGATTATGACGTTTGGGATACGCCATATAACTATGTTGCTAAACTAATAAAATGTTACTAATTCTTAGAAATATATAAATTTCCTTAATTGTTGTTATTATTATTTTTTTTATTTTGGAGACAGTTTTACTCTGTCACCCTAAGTAGAGTGTGGTGGCATCAACTGAAAATTCATAGCTTCAAGCCATCCTCTTGCTTCAGCCTCTTGAGTATCTGGGACTGTAGGTGCCTACCACAATGTCCAGCTAGTTTTTCTATTTTCAGTAGAGATGGGGTCTTGCTCTTGCTCAGGCAAGTCTTGAACTCCTGAGCTCAAGCAATCCACCCGCCATGACCCCTTAGATCCAGAGTGCTAGGATTATAGGCTTGAACCACTACACCCATCCCAATTCTTTAATTCTTGTAGTTTAAGGCCTACATTAGAACTATTTAATAAGAAGGCAACATTAGGAAAAAATAGATTTCTCTAATAAAAGCAGATAAAGTGAAAGCTGGTCAGAAATCAGTTCAATTCTGGTCTTTTACAATCAGAAGTCAAATTTCTTTTGCACCAAAAGCTTTTGTATTATTATTATATTTCTTGCAAATTATATCGATTTTCCCTCTTCTGTTAGAAAGAGACACTTTTATCCTTAGTGAAGAGGAAGAGAACATGTAAGTGAACGTGAAAAGACTCAGATTGTATGATTCATCACGATGTTTCAGCGCAAATTTGGAAATACCAGCTAGAAGTAGCTGACGTCCTAAGCCCATGACGTTCCCGCTGATTTGCGTTTTCCTTGATCCAGCTCCACGGCAGGCTTTCATGTGCACCATGGACATAAATTCACCGCGGCTCTTATGTAAGGACTATGTTTGAAAGAAGTGACTAGAATGCCAGGACTTCTCTCTTAAGATTACACGGACCCCTTCAAGCAAAGCTCCACGCAACTTTCCTTGCCAGACCTGTGCACACGGAATTTCAGGAAACAGCAGGTCTTAATTAGGCCTCTAGTTTATAGTTTCACCTGAAAAAATACATTTAAAAAAAATCATATATATTTGGCTGTCGAAATTTTTCACGTCAATAAATTCTTGCTAATTAATCACATTAACGGTGCTCCTTAAGAGTTGAAACAGAATCAGAAAATAAACCAAATTCCCCATAAATATCCAACAGAAAGGCCTATTCACTGATGCACTTTTTGTTTCGAAGAACTTTACAAGTGGTTTTTGCTCCCTGACGGGACACACACGCACAGGCACAGTATGTCACTATCTGTAGCTGTCATTATCTGTGCAGGAAAACAATTCCAGTGACAATTTTAGTACTTCAGCATGATGTCATTATGGGGGTACTTTGCTGCTTGGTGCCCATGTGTGTGAGTGTTGGAGAGATTAGAGCCTGGAAACCGTCAGGATCGTGTCACCTCATCCCAGACGCACCCTCAAAAGGAGAGAATGAACCACATGGGGGGAAGGGAAGCTAAACAGAGAAAACGAAAACTCAAGGGACCAATGGACTTACTCCTGTTTGTCCCTTGTAGCATTCTTCGAAAGGACCATCATTTTTGATACAAAATTAGACCACTAATATTCTGTTTGATTCTTTGGTCTGCTGTACAAAAGAAGGGTTGCTTATATCCCCTTAAGAAATATAAATACAGGCTCAGTGCCTGTGGCTCAAGTGGCTAAGGTGCCAGCCACATACACTTAAGGTGGTGGGTTCAAATCCAGTCCCGGCCCACCAAACAACAATGACAGCTGCAACCAAAAAAAAAAAAAAAAATAGCCAGGTGTTGTGGTGGGTGCCTGTGGTCCCAGCTACTTGGGAGGCGGAGGCAGGAGACTCGCTTGAGCCCAGGAATTTGAGGTTGCTGTGAGCTGTGATGCCACAGCACTCTACCCAGGGGGACAGCTTGAGGCTCTTTCTCAAAAAAAAAAAAAAAAAAAAAGAAAGAAAGAAAGAAATATAGTTACATAGTCTAAAATATCTCCTCCCTCTGTGCTATGTTTTCTGAAAATAGTGCTACTGCTGTTCATTAAGAAAACAACCTTCCAAACTCGTAAACTCTACTTCCCCCAATTCTTTGCTGTGTGTTTATCAAGATGTTATACTGAGTGTTCTTGGTCCAATTTAAAATCTTATTTATTACTGTTCTATGTGTAGCAGTTAGCCAGTTCTCCAATGAGATTTCTGAATCTTTTAGAGAGAGAAAGCATCAGTTACTATTTTTGATAAATAAGTAGTTTTCAATCAGTGAAATGGGAGTATTGCACTTTCGGGTGAATAGGTTTTAATTTTTGCTAAAACTTTCACATATATTCTTTATCTCTATCCTTAGGGGGAAATGTCTATAAGAATTTTTGCTGTAATGTCTTCCCACTGCCCACAAATATTTGATTATAACAGAAATGTGGCATTTTATAACATCCCTATTCAGAGATTTTGGGAGTACAGATTTAAGCTGGTTTTATGTTTTATGAACAAAGAAATATAACAATGTTTTAATCACTGCTACTTGCCTTTGGATTTCTTTTATGAAGCTTGGCTCTTCTTTTGTGGGGAGATTTTTATTTACTATTCCTTCCTACCTCCCTTCCCAGCATTTCAGTCTTATATTCTTCGCTCAGCAATTTGAGGAAGGATATATTCAGCAATTCAAGGAAGGATAGGTAAAATGTAGTATGTTATATTGAAAGAGCATCTTCCTTGGCCCCAGCTAAGCCTTTAACTGTGTTGTGTTTACCTTGTGCAACCTCTCTGTTCAGGTTTTTCACCTATAAATTGAAGAAATGCAATCATATATTCACTCAACAAACTTTCAGTCAATGTCAATTATAGGTAAAGCACTAGATTATGTGCTCTTGATACAAAGATGCATAGCTGAGTGGCTGGCTCTTGAGTCTCTTATACATGGTATGGTAGACATGTAAAAGATCAGAGTGGAGATAATACTGACAGATATAAAGCCATGTATCACTTAATGACTGGATCCATTCTGAGAAATGCATCTCATCATTAGGCAAGTTTGTTGTGCAGACATCTTTAAGGGTATACTTAAAGCACAAATCTAGATGGAATAGCCCACTACACACCTGGGCTACATGCTATGGCCTATTGCTCCTGGGTTACAAACCTGTACAGCATTGTTACTGTACTGAATGCTGTGAGCAGTTGTAACATGTAAGTATTTGTGTATCTAAAAAGCATCTAAAACCAGAAAAGGTAGAAGAAAAAAATGTACGCTTATGGAACCACCATCATTATGTGGTCTGTTGTTGACCAAAACATCATTATAGGATGAATGGTTGTCCTTCCCCTTAGTGGTCAGGAGGTTTGCTACTCCGTTATTCACCAAAGGAAAGAAGCAGGAATTAAGGGAAATATTAAGTAAAGAAGCACATTGCAGTGCCAGGAAGGGGGCTGAGAGTAGAGAGAGGGGAACAGAGGCAGGGAGAAGCACAGTGTCCTTTGTTCTTCTATCTTGTCAGTACAATTCATAGTGAGGAACAGAGGCAGAATAAAAAGGACAGGTTAGTCGGAAAGCCAAGAACAGATGTCAAGTAGACCTGTGTCTCATTTCTGGTTTGGGACTCTAGATGGAGATAGCCTGTCAAAGCACCCTTTGTTGACAACGAGCAGTCACAGTGAGAGATGATGGAGAGAGAGAGAAGCTTCTTTTTCTCTCTTTCATTTTTCTTGCACCTGTTGGCTACACTGGGGAGATTCCCAATTCCCACTTGTCCTCAGTGATAACTGAAGGTTGAGAGGGCCAGCAGGCCTCACTGGGGCCGCAGAAGTAAAGGCTGAAGAGAACCCTTATCAGAGGGTAAAGAGAGGACAGCCTCAGCCAGGTGTCACATGGAGCCTCAGTCTGAAGGCCAGGGAGAAATGAGATCAGGCTGAGACTCAGGGGGTGAACTGCTGGAACTTAGTTTGAGTGAGAGAAGAAAGGAACATGACATCAGCTGTGGGACTTCAAAAGCAGATGCAGAGAGGAGAGAGACCGAAACGGAGACAGGTAAAATGAGTTTACTTGGCCAAGGGCCTCTGGGAGCCAGAGAGGAGCGTGGGTCCCTGCCACAATGCAAGCTTTTCCTCGTTCCTCTTTGTTACCTCGGAAACCTGTGACTAGTGAGAGAACCTGATAAGGAGTTTCAACTTTACATTGACTGACTCTTTACCAAAAGTGCTCAGAATTAACCTAAAAGGAGATGTTTCAAACTGGAAGAGATTGAGCTACTCTATATTGTCAGGGTAATGTCTTCTCCCAGCTCTAAGTTCATTACCGTGGGCGCTTAGAACAACGTGAAGATCTGACATGGACTGCATGCACATTTTTGCACATCTGTATTATAATGGTTATGATTGAGATGTGTTCAACTTTATGGGAATGTAACAATCACATGCCTTTTATGATGTTTCTTCATTTTTCAGGCACTCTTCCATTTATCATTTTATTATTGTATTTTATCTGAGTACGTATAAGAGGCTGGCAGAGTAAGCATCATTACTTCTATTTTATAGGTGAGAATTCTGAAGCTTAGTAATGTTGGCTTGAACCTCTTCATTTATAAAAGAGAGGTAATAATACTTACTCAGCCAAAGTCTCATGTTTTTTGTGAGGATTGAAAAGGAATGGAAAAATTTTAGGGATGTCTGATTTACTGTGATCCTAAGGACATCTAACAGCAGAGGAAACAAGACGATACTGTAATCAAAAGGACTAGAGGGTACGAACATTCTGCCAGATTGCAGGTATGTGTTTCACTTAGCAAGAATATCCCCATGAATATTGTAGTAAATCAAATTCATACAGGAAATGCAAGGGCGAGACTCCTGTTGGATGAAATACTGGAGGGCTGCAAGTGGGTTCAAGGACTAGATCTCTTTTTGTGATGTCATAAAATGAGCAGTGATTTAGAACAACCTAATTAAGTTTTATCTTTGGCACTTAGTGGACCATTGTTTGATAGGAGATAGTAAACATATTTTATTCTGGAAGTTCAAATTCATCATGTTTTTTCAGCTATCTTAAATCTGTGAAAGATACGATAGTCATACACTTCTTAAAGAATATCATTTAATTTATACTCCCAATGTCTGTAGAAGAATAGAAATGTGGTACAAATTAATCTCAAGATGTGGATGATTGGCAGAAGGTCAAGATCACCTGTAAGCCCTTCTCTCTTAACCTAACCTTGTCATGGTATAGGAGACGAAGCAGCCTCCTTCCTGTGACCAGCAGGGCCCTACGAGGTCTAGTCCCTGCTGACTTATTCAGTGTGATTTCACACCACCTCCCCTTTCAGTTCCTCATTTTCCTGAGTGAGGTCTTTCCTCTGCAAAAAGAGCTCTTCCCTTCCCAGAATTGTTTTTCTCCTTCTCATGCCTTAGGGCTCTGGATCAATGCTCCCTCCTCTGGAAGCCTCCTTCGATCATTTTATTTAAACACTACCCCAGGTTATTTTCTACATTGGTACATTCTTCTTTTAATATTATTTCATATTTTCTAATTACTTGCTTAATGATCATTTATTGTTATCATCTCACTGAGCAGACCATTGGTTTTGCTCACCATTGCCCAGCTAGTACTTCTTGGAACGTAGTTAATATCTGTTGAATGAATAGAAAAATGATGAATAAACTGGGTATGCAAAGTCCTTCACCAAGTGTACACCACATGACAAATGCTTAATAAAAGTATTTTTATTACCATAGTATTGGTGGCCTGCAATCATCATTGCTGTATGTGCATATAAATTTGGGGGTAAAATATAAAGAATGGTGAATGGTTCTGGCATTCTCTACATGATTATGTTATGTATATTGTTAGGCTGATTCAAATTATGAATAATTTGAATTTAAAATCCCAAAAAAAGAAATGCAAATGAACAATAAATGTATGAAAATATATTCAAACCAGCTGGATATTAAATAGATGGATATAGAAAAAACAATGAGATATCATTTTTCAACTGCAAGATTGGCAAAGAGAGAAAAAGTGAATACTATTCTGTGTTGGGAAGCATATGAAAAAAATAGACTCTCCTGTATTTTTTTTCTGAAGGTCAATGAGACAATACATAGCAAAGATTAAAATGTGCATATCTGTTGGTCTAGCATTTCATTCCCAAAATGTTACATTATATAAAAAAAAAACTTGTTATATATGAATGTTTAATCCAGGATATTTTTATTTACTTATTTATTTTTGGTTTCTTTATTATTATTTTTTTAGACAGAAACTCACTATGTCACCCTCAGTAGAGTGCTGTGGCATCACAGCTCACAGCAACCTCAAACTCTTGGGTTTAAGCTATTATCTTGCCTGAGCCTCCTAAATAGCTGGGACTACAGCTGCCCGCCACAACGCTGGGCTATTTTTTGGTTGCAGTTGTCATTTTTGTTTAGCAGACCTGGACTGGGTTTGAACCTGCCTGCCTCTGTGTATGTGGCTGGCACCCTAATCATTGAGCTATGGGTGCCGAGCCAAATCCAGGATATTTTACATATATAAAAAAATTGAAACTTACTCTACACGTATTATAAGCACTTTATTATAATGCAGAACATTTGACGATAACTTTATTATAAACAACGCTGCACTTATAATGGCTGGTGAGTGTAAATTGGTACAAGAATCTTGGAAAACAACTTGGCATTATTTTTAAAGTTGAAAATAAACATGTCCTATATCCTAGAAATTCCAGTTTTTAGGTGTGGACCTTAAAGAAACTTGCACATGATCCCCAAAAGATTATTCTTATGGAAAATGCAATAGCTAAACCAAAACACATGACTTTCAGCTTTGTTCAAAGTAGTTCAAAATTTCCATTACAGATTTCTTTCTTGGATCCATGTGTTATTATTAGAGAATATGATTTAACGATATCTATTCATAGATGGTTATTGATATGTGCTTTATGGACTGACACAGGGTCAATTTTTATAAACATTCTGTGAATTCTAGATTAAAATATCTATTCTTAAATTTTGAGTACTGAGTTCTATGTACTTTTCTATTAGATCAAGGTTGTCCTATTGTTCAAATATTTTAAATATGTTTGTATGTATTAGAAATTCATTTAGCTATGAGTTAATTTTTTCTTTCTCCCTCTGAGGAAAAAAAGGCCTTGCTCTCTTTCTCTGTAACTAATAATTTCAATATCTAAGGTCCTAATGAGAGAGGGTCTCATTTCAGTTTTGATGTCTTGGGTCGGCTCTCCCAAATTGGTTTTATGGGGCCTGTGTTTTGTAATTGTGGGTTATGAGCTGATCTTTCTCCAGATTCTATATTCAGCAATGATATGAGGCCTAGACAGAGAGCCTATGTCTCACTCTAACAAGTTCCTTTTTTTTTTTTTGCTAGGCACCACTTGTATTTGGCTATAATTTTAAATTTATTTCTCATCTTGGGATTTCTTAGACCATGTCAATTGTATAAATTTGAATCCCACTCCTGTGTGGGATTAAAAGTTGACTTTGGTTCCAAATTCTTAGGGGAGATTTTTTTTTTCCCCCACAACATTTTCAGCTTGAACAAAGATTTAGCTTTATAACCTTAAAACCTCTCTGCTTTTCCGTGGATTTTTCAAATACACCTTCTTGCTGATGATGTGGCTTTCCAGATCTTGACTTTATGCAGACAGGCTCTCAGTTCCAACTTCTATTATTTCATAGGCCCATAGTTATGTCTTTAGTCTCCAGGAATTCACTTCATGTTGAGATTTAACCTCTAAAGTTCGGGTATTTACAAAAATTCTAATATCCCCTGCACGTTGGTCTCAGTTTACCACTTTGGTTCCTATGTATTTTGTATACTATTTTGCCAGATGTGTTATGGGTATTCAAAGGTTTTTGCTAACGCACTTGTTTCATCCCATAGGTGTGAGACTAAATGGGATAATTTACAGACAGCATTCCTTTCATAGCCTGAAATATATATATAAATCTAGAGGTCCGGGTTTTGAAATATTGGACTGAAAGAAGAAAAAAGTATTTGGTGTATACTATCAGTGCCAAGAAGTTGTCTAAGGTTTCTATTCTATGTCCTCAAAAAATTGTCTTACGCTATCCTGAAGATTGAGTACATAAAAAACATTCGATTAGATGAGAAAAATATCTCCGTGAGCTGTCTGTATGTGCAGGCCTTTACACATTGTCGTTGTAAAGAGGTATGTAGAAATATTAGGTTAGGAGTTTCATTTCCCGATAGCCTATGGACTTTGAAAATCTAGAGAGGGAAAGACTTTCACAAACAATAGGGATATTTCTTTGCCCTTCTTTTTTCAATCTAATTTTCTTTCCATTGAAAGCAGCTGTGCTTTTTCTTTACTCTGACAATTCAGAAATCAGGGTAACTCGTTCCTCATAAATGCTTTAGAATATGCTGGCAGAAGCTGCTTCTGACAGTAGGCTGCTAAATGTTCAATGGTGCTTGATTATACAGAAGGTTAAAAAGACCACTGTGATTATTTCCTTCTCTGTAAAACCATCCCTTGTTTTATTACAAAACCGCTAATTCTTCCAGAAACCAGAGATTATCTAAATAAGCTAAAGCAGAAGCCATGTTATGTAACAAGGACAAGTTCTTTTCTATTTTTTTTTTTTTCTGGGGGATGGGTGACATTTAAAAAAACAACATTTTTTAAAGATATAAATCTCATACATACAAGTCATGCATTTAAAGTGTAAAAACATGTACAAAAGAGTAGTTTATAGGATGGTCACAGATATGTGCCATTGCCATCAAAATAAATCAATAGAACATTTTCATCACTTCAAAAAGAAACCCGGTACTTTTTACTAATCAGGTTTACTGTGGGTTGAATGTGTCCCTTCCAGAATTCAGGTGTTGCCAATGTGACAGTATTAAGAGGGAGGGCTCTTTACGAGTTGATTAGGTCGTGAGGGTGTCTCCCTCATGAATGTGTTAAATGCCATTATAAAAGAGCTTGACGAGGGAGCTGGTCCCTTTTTGCCCTCAGAGTTCTTCCCCTTCAGAAGATGCAGCACTCAAAGCACCATTTTGAAAGCAGAGTCCCTCACTTGCTAGTACCTTGACCTTGGACTTCCCATCCTCCAGAAAGGTAAGAAATAAATTTCTAGCTGGGCGAGGTGGCTCACGCCTATAATCCTAGCACTCTGGGAGCCCGAGGGAGGTGGATTGCTTGAGCTCACAAGTTAGAGACTAGCCTGATTAGAGACTAGCCTGAGCAAGAGTGACACCCCGTCTCTAAAAAATAGCCAGACACTGTGGCAGGTCCTATGGTCCCAGCTACTTGGGAGGCTGAGACAAGAGAATTGCTTGAGGCCAAGAGTTTGAGGTTGCTATGAGCTGTGATGCCACAGCATTCTAGTGAGGGTGACAAAGTGAGACTCTGTCTCCCCTCTCCCTCCACAAAAGAAAGAAATTTCTGTTCTTTATCAGTTTCCCAGTCTCTCACATTTTGTTATAGCAGCACAGACTGAGATAACCTTCTACTTCATACCCCTTTGCCCCACCCCTACGTAGCCACTAATCTATTTCCCTATAGATTTCTTTATTCTGGATAATCATTTAAATGGAAACTATTATACGTAATATAATTTTTTTGTTGTTACTGGCTTCTTTTTTTTTTTTAGCATAATGGTTTCAAAGTTCATTCGTGCTGTATCAATACTTCATTTCTCTCTATGTCCAAACAGTATTCCATTGTATGGATATGCCACGTTGTATTTATCCATTCATCAGTTGATGAATATTTGGGTTGTTTCTACATTTTGTCTATTAAGAATGATGCTGCTGTTAACATCTGTGTACATGTTTTTATGTGGACACATGTTTTCATTTCTTTTACATGCCTACAGATAGACTTACTGGTCTTACTGTAATTTTATGTTCAATAATTTGAGAAACTTCTAGATTATATTCCAAAGTTGTGGTGCCATTTTACATTTCCTACAATAGTTTCCTTGGGGTTCTAATTTCTCCATGTGCTTGTTAATACTTGCTATTATCAGCCTTTTTGGTTCTAACCATCCTAGTGGCTGTGAAGTTGTCTCTCCTTGTAGTTTGATTTGCATTTTCCTGATGACTGAAGATGTTGAGTGTCTTTTCACAGGCTCAGTGGCCAGTTATAGATCTTACTTGGGGAAATGGCTATTCAAATCTTGTGTCTATTTTTTCCATTGAGGAAAAGCAGAATTTTTTTTAAAGGATTTCTGATGTATTTTTAAAAATAAAACCTAACAACACATATTGTGGAGAAATGAACATCATGCTTGCAAGGACAGTCATCAGTTCTTAACACATCAAAAGAAATCCTGAGAGCAAGACATTCTCCTGGTCAACCTAGAGATATCTTGTAACTTGGAGGCAAGCCCCCAAGTAACTCAGTGTTTCAGAATGAGATAAGAGCCTCACTCGATAGTAAGCAGGTGTTAAACCTTAAACATTTTATGGTACTTCATTGTGGGAGTTGTGGAGAAAGAGCACGTAGCTCCTGCACTTCATTACATAGCACTCTTCACACCTGTTGTGTATCCCCCCAATAAATAGCCACTGCAAAAGTTGTCTGGGGCTCCCCTGCACCTCTGGTGAGCCTCAACTCTTGCAGTTTATACTCTCAATCCACATCCTGGCTGTCTCCTTCATGTGGCTCCGACAATGTATAACGTATTTAATAATATGCTTAAGAAACTTCTTGATAAAAAAGAATAAAAGAGCCTAAAATTGGAACTCTGTTGCAAACCCCAGGTTATTACAAAGATCATTGAACAAAAACAACTTCCAATAATAAAGATTATATGTTGCTCATCACCTTTGTCCTAGATTTCAGTGTTCTCTAAGGTCTTTTACTTTAGGACTTAAATCTGCATGACTCAATGAATATCATTTATTAAAATATTCTATTTGAGGGGCAGCACCTGTGGCTCAAAGGAATGGGGTTCTGGCCCCCTATACTGGAGGTGGTGGGTTCAAACTGGCCCTGGCAAAAAAATAAAAAAAGATTCTATTGGAAAAAATGCTCATCATCCCTAATTATTAGAGAAATACAAATCAAAACCACTCTGAGATATCATTTAACTCCAGCAAGAATGGCCCACATCATAAAATCTCACATGCAGATGCTGGTGTGCATGTGGAGAGAAGGGAACACTTTTACACTGTTGGTGGGACTGCAAATTAATACAACCTTTTTGGAAGGAAGTATGGGGAACCCCCCCCAGAGAACTCAAGCTAGACCTCCCATATGATCCTGAAATCCCATCACTGGGCATCCACCCAGAAGGAAAACTATCCTTTTGCCATAAGAACACTTGCACTAGAATATTTATCATAGCTCAATTTATAATCACTAAAATATGGAAACAGCCTAATTGCCCACCAACCCAGGAATGGATTAACAAGCTAAGGTATATGTATACCATGGAATACTGTTCAGCCACTAAAAAAGATGGAGACTTTACAACCTTCGCATTAACCTGGATGGAAGTGGCACACATTATTCTTAGTAAAACATCACAAGAATGGAAAAGCAAGAATCCTATGTATTCAATTCTCGTATGAGGACAGTTGATGACCTAGTACATGGGGGGTGTGGAAGGGGAGAGCAGAGAGAGAAAAGGAGGGAAGGGGGTGTGGGAAGGGGAGAGCAGAAAGAGGGAAGTAGGGAGGAGGGTGGGAGAAGGGAAGTATATAGAGGGAAGGAGGGAGGGGGTGGGGGAAGGGAAGAACAGAGAGAGGGAAGGAGGAAGAGGGTGGAGGGTAAGTGACAGTGTGTGACACACTTTTGGGGGGTGGGACTTTACCTAACAAATGCAATCAATGTGACCTGGTTCTTTGTATCCTTAATGAATCCTCAACAATAAAAATATATATATATCCTATTTGACTGCCATGTGTTTTCCTTGCAATTTGTTGTTGTGGTTGTGGAATATCCTCTCAGTTTTTCACTTATCTATTCCCCTATCAGCCCTTTGGGGGGAACTCGGAGTAAATAAGAAAGGTGTTTTAATTTTTTTTTTTGAACAGTATTCACCCCCTCTTGCTTTGCTATTGACAGAAGCCTACTGATCCAGTAACCAGAGGTCATTGATGTCTGACACGGGGTCACTACCACTCTACCCCCCTGGATGCGGTGCAGCAAGCTTTCTCAGACCCTATTGATCTTACCCATTTCATGTCTATGTGAATGGTAACTATAATCCTTGGAATTTCTAGCAGTTGATCATTTCTTAAATATGTAAATAAATAGGACTTAATTTCCATAGTGTTTTAAAATCTTCATAAATAAATTCACACATTTTGTTTTTTGACCTGGTGTCTTGATTGTTATTTCAGAAGACATGAGCCATCCTTAAAAAAAAAAAAAAAAAAAAAAAAAACCAAGGCAATGGTGTAGCAAGTGCAGGACCTTAGTAAATTAACTGATCACCACCGTCTTCAAACTAATCCTCTATAAAAATTAGTTTAATATTTATTCAAAGTCTAAAGAGGAGTAAGTTTTCAATTAGTGAAAAAAATTATATACAATAGAAGATTTCTCCCAGATATTCTGGAATACATGAGAAATGATATATGATAGAGATGAATTGGAACATTGGTTATAATGTCGAATTTTATAAGTAACTAAAATGTCTGTCAATGGTAGTTTATATGCTACTTACTGTTCAACTACACAATGTATAATAATATCAGGTCAGCCATCTAAAAAGCATGAAATTCTGCATTTATGATATGGAAAAATTTCCAAGGCATTTAAGGAGAAAATATACAAAGTTCAGAACAACATGTATAACATGTTACCATATATGGGGAAAAATGTTTCAGTGGATAACTTTAGAAATGCAAGAATATCTCTTGACATTTATTAAAATTAGGTGTCTTTGAGGAATTGGATGGTAGTAGAGGCATAAGGAAAAAAAAGAAGCCTCTCATTATCCATCACATAGTGTGTTTTCATCATGTGTACATCAACTCTATTTCACAATTCACAAATATTATAAATAGAGCAAAATAAGGAATGTGTCACATATTTTGTTACATGTTATTTCCAATACCACACAGTTCTTTGGAGGTACTTCTAAAATTTAGGCATTCATACATGACTCCTTCCTAGTCAAATGGACTTGACGCCCATGATTAGTTTTCAGAAATTCTCCTGACACTGCTGACTTTGTATGACTATATACCAGCAAACTTCGAGAATATGGTTCTCTGGATCGAGAGTGTGTATCTGTGAAGGTTGTTTATTTTTTAAATCAGTTTCCATTCAAGGTGCTTTCTACTTCGATGGTTATTTAGGAAGTTGAATGAGAAAACCTGAATTAACTGGCACCATATTTCTGATTTATTCCAGTAAGGTTTATTGACATTTCTGACTGGAGCTCTGGGAACCTGCCCGACTAAGTTGCTTCTTAATCCTACTGTGGTTTCACACCAATGTAAGAGTTTTGCTAATGTTACATTACTTAAAACTAAGTAAAAATAAAGCGAGAGTCTAAAATCTTGTTCCAATTTCATCCCAGACAGAAATTCGAACATGTGGGACCCTTAATGAGGGGAACAACTGTTTTTAGACCCATTGACTACCTAAAATATCTTTTTAAAGATGGCATTTATACGAAAAAAATGTAAATAACTCAAAGAGCATTAAGAGATGTTAAGAGAATTTATAAAAGAAAAGAAGTAGAGTTGATTTCTTCAAACCCTTGACAGTTTTGGTTAATTATATTATGCTATCTTTCCAAGTTAATTTTATTTTAGTTTAATGATACTTGTTGTAAGTATTGTCTATGTTAATGATAATAAAAATTATCCTACTATAGAAAAAAAAAAACTATGACCAAAGATTTCCTTCAATTTTTTTTTGTTTGTTTTTTTCCTTCTAGTTTCAAATAGATTTTCTCTTCTGTTTATATACTTCTTTGTGTGTATATGTGTGCTTATGGTAAATACAGGCTTTGGCTTTGTTACAAACGAAATCTGATTTTTTTTTCCAGTTATCCAAATAGTTTGTATATGAATTACTTAAGACATTTTTATCAGTAAGACTTGAGCTTACTTGAGAAAATCTTTGTATATACTTTTTTCCCTAGAAAATGGAGCCAAATTACTGAAACACTTCTAAAATTTTTCAAACTGAAGTTTAATTGGGGAGAAGTACACCAACTCTGTGTTGTTTAATGTTTTATTTGGGGATTCTGTTTTCCCAGGAGTATCAACTAATCTTATATTTTGAAAGCTGTAATATGATTCACGTTTTATAAAAAATTTAGCCCTATTGTTCACCTGTGGAAAGTACAGGCGGGCAGAGTAGCTTCAAGTAGATAAACCTGACAGGCAATACCTTAGCCAGGCGATCAAGGTCAACGTTAACGGCGATGGGTAACGTTGATAGTATGTGCACTTGATACATGTGATAAAAATGACACTTTGCCTCTGGAGTGTCCCTCCCCCAAACACAGAGCTCTGGTTTAATCATGAGAAAAATAACGGACAAATCTTAGTTGAAGGAAATTAAAATAAAAATATAAAATACCTGACTGATACTCCTCAAAAGTGTCAAGATCATCAAAACCAAAAAATGTCTGAGGAGCTATCACAGCAAAGAGAAGATTAAGGACATAACAACTACAGTTGGCCTTTGAACACTGCACAGGTCCACTTACATGTGGATTTTCTTCCACTACTGGCACCTGTCAGACAGAGGGCCAGGACTGACCCCTCCCCTTCTTCCTCCTCCTCAGCCTACTAGATATAAAGATGAAAATGATGAAGACCTTTGTAATGATCCACTTCTACTTATGGAGGAGTACATATATTTACTCTTCTTTATGATCTTCCTAATGACATTTTCTTCTTGTGCATTTAAGAATACAGTATTTAACATGTATAGCATACAAAATATCATTAATCAACAGATTAAGTGATTGGTAAGTTTCCAGCTGATAGTAGGCTATTCATGGTTAAGTTTGGGGGGGAGTCGAAAGTTACACTTAAATTTTCATCTGCACGGGTGGCGGGCATTCCTCACCTCCAGGGTTCAGGGGTCAACCATAAATATAATGAAATATTGTGAATAAGATCTTGGAACAGGAAGAAAAGGACATTATATTTTTTAACTAAGACCATTTAAATAAAATAAGGACTTTAATTTCAATATTGGTTCATTGGTTACAGCACGTGTCACACTAATGTAGGATGTTAATAATGGGGGAGATGATACGGAGTATATGGGAATTATCTGTGTCATCTTAATATTTTCAGGGCTAGAACTATTCTAACAAATTAATGTTTGTTTTAAAAAATAGTTCAGCAGGGCTCTTAAAATTTTCTTATCTTTTACTTCTAGCTGGAGAAAATGAAAACTACTAATAGACCCATCGCCATTGTTTAACACAGGGTCTACTAAAAGGCATTTAGTAATACTGTCTTTAAGTTGGGATAAATATGACCGGAAAAAGTTAATACCATGCATGTTCATAGACTTCTGCCTTTTTCCTCCATACCCAACACTTCATGGAACGGCAGAGAAAGGATAAGAGTCTGAGCAGATGTGTTCTTACTACAGAGGAAGTCAGAGCTGGAGGGGAACAGGGCTCTTCAGGACCTGCTCATGGCGAGGATATTGTTTGCATGCAGGTAGGGGTGTGTGTGTGTGTGTTGGGGTGCTGGCTGTGTGCAGTTTGAAGGTTTTCTGCAGTTAAAGGCAACACGGTGAAGACTTGAGCAATCAGAACGGCGAGGAGGAGAGATGGACTCTTAAGGTGAAGGAGAGTGAGTAGCTCCCAGGAATTTCAGAGACCAAAGAAATGAAGATTTTTTTTTTTAAACTACCATCAACCCACTTAAATGACTGAAAGAGAGATGAGACTAAATACTGGAATAGTGTTAGGCTGGTTGGCCTATTCTATAAATGCAGTCTGCTCTGGCCCTGGATGATGTGGGTTTATGTGTTTCTAAGCACCGTAGTGCTCACTTGAACAGCACATATACTAAAATTGGAATGATATAGAGATTAGCATGGCCCCTGTGCAAGGAAAATGGGCAAATCCATGAAGTGATCCATATGTAAAATATAAGTGTTCTAATTACATTACATATATTATACATATTATATATATACATACCTATGTATTTTTGTTTTAAAATGTTGAACCAGACTTGCATCCTTGGAATGAATCTTACCTAGTATATAATGCTGTTTACATATTGGTGGGTTCAAATGGCTAATATTTGTAAAGGAGTTGCAATGTACTGGCCTATAGTTTTCTTTTCTATAATATCTTTGGTTTTTGTATTAGGGTAATGCTGGCCCCATAGAATGAGTTAGAAAGTATTTACTCTGTTTTTATATTCTGAAAGAGATTTAAAAAATCCATGTAACTTCTTCACTTTTGTTACAGTATACTCAACCACTAGCATTTTTAATTTTTTCTAGAATTTTCATTTTTTTCTTATGTTATCCATCTGTTATTACATATTGTTACTTTTCCTTAAATCCTATAGCGTATTAATCACAGTTTTTTAGCATTCTTGGTCAGATAATGCCAACATTCCTATTCTATCTGACTCTGATTCTGGTATTTATGTAGTGTCTTCAAATTAGGTTTTTTGCCTCTTAGTATACCTTATAATTTTTTTCTTGAAAGGTGGACATGATGTACTCTGTAAAAGAAACTGCTTTTGATAGGACTTTAGTAATGTAGTGGTAATGTTTGTAGGGAGGAGAAGTCTTGTATGTTCCTGTAATTAGGCATCAGGTTTTTGGTGAGCCTGTACTACTAGACTGTGAATTTCACTAGTACTTTGCAATCTCTTCCTCCCTTTGGTGAGATAAGATGACCGGAGCTGGCTGGAGCTGGGCATTCCCCTTCCCTGGTTAGCTTAGGCTCCCGTAAAACGTATTAGGCTCTTGAGAAATGGTTTCTCCCAATGGTGGACCTTGTTAAGAACAGAATACTCTGGTACCTTTCAGAATGGTTACTTCTCCCCTCCCTCTGCTGGAAGCACTAGGAAATTTTTATCCAGTATTCCTTATGAGAACCTGGTAGAGCTCCTATGATACAGGACAGGTGGTGCCCCAGCCAGCTCAGCTGAGCTGGGCTGGAGGACCCACCGCCTCAGCCTTGGTGGTGTTGGTGCAGCCGTAGCCAGCAGAGGAACCAGTGGGCTGGAGTGTAGGCAAGTGGGGGGAGCCTCCTTCCCCCACCAGAGGCTCCAAGCCAAACGGACCCCACAATTGCTGGGGAGACACCGACACCTTGGTGTCTCCTTCCCCTTTACACTTATGACTAAATAATGAACCCCCATTTCCTATGCCTAGGTCAATTTCATGTAAGTTTCCTAGGCCTCAGTTCTGTGAATGGACTGTGTCCATTCATTAGTACATTCATTCACCTTGCCCCAGCAGAAGGTACTATGTCCATTCATTAGTACATTCATTCACCTTCTCCCAGCAGAAGAGACCGTGTCCATTCATTTCCTGGCCTCTTATAGAAGGAATGCATGCACCTATATATACCACCAAATAGAGAGAGACAAAGGGAAAAACGGAGAGAGCTTTTCTCTCCCGACTTGGGTTTTCTCTCCCTACCAGAAACTTTAGTGTTTTTGTATTCTTTTTCTGTAAATAAATTCTGTCTTGCCACTGATCTGTGGTCCATGGATTTATTCTTCAAATCACCGAGACCAAGAACCTGAAAATCTGGTATCATCTGGAGGTAACAGTCTATGGACTGTGAGGGTCACCCATGATGGGTCTCCCTGGAGTTCCTAACTTCAGACTTGTCCACACTTAGCCTCCAGCAGTTCATCAATTACAGTTCGGATTTTCCTCCTTGGGTACTGGTTTTCTTGTAAGTTGTGATTCTCTGTCTCTCTGTTTCTCCAATTGTGGGGGCAAGCAGTTTGCCCTGTGACCTCACTCCTCTGAAGGCGCTAAGAAAAATTACTGATTTTTCAGTTTGTTCAGGTTTGACTTGGAATAGAGTAGTGACTTCCAAGTTCCTTCCATGTCCACGACCAGGAATCAGAAGCCACTCTGACCCTTGTAAACATCCTCGCATTCATCCACAGTATGTGTGGAGTCCCATCAGTTTTGGCTATTGCCAGCATATAGTAGCCTAGGTTTAGATTTCCCTATTTTAAAAACTTGGATAATTAGGGAAGTTTTTGTTATGTCCTGGTACATCTGGTTCTCACTCCATCCTACAAACTAAAACGGTCAAAGCCTGATTGTCAGCGTCTGAGACAGCAGAGGTTTGACTGTAACGCATGACTCTGCCTTGCCTGTCCCTCCCAATAAACAATTGCTCACTGTGGGCCGAGGGTCCCCACCCAAGGTAAATGACTCAGTTGCAATTTCAAAAATATCAAGAACAAGCACAGAATATTTGTGCAAAGAGATAGAACAATAAAGCCTACTTTAACCAAGTCATGCCTCATTTAATTACTATGGTGCTGAATGGCATGGAGCCGTATCCTAAGAGCAATAAACATCACTATTGCTGTAAGCACTAGAGATACTGTTCGGTATTGCGTTTTTGCCTTTATCACCGCTGTTTATTTTCTTCCTCTACAGAGTTTGTCCTAGCATTGTCAGCCTGTGCAATTATTTTTTCTATAGACATTTAGTGGTTTGCTTAGTTTCAGCTTGTCTCCTGCAGAAGATGTAATAACAACACCTCTTTTATTCTGGATTTCAGTGTTCACCACTGAATTTCTGAATCATAGCATCTCTGGAGTTTCATTTTGATAGTTTCAAAAATATCTGATGAATTGTGAAAGAGAGAGCAAGAGAGTCATTTAGAGTCAAGTTAGTCAGAGAAAGCAACTTTGGAGATGGCTCGTACCTAGAGGGTCCAGCTTCCTTTAATTCATCTTGGCAAATCTCTTCAATGCCCTCCGGACTTGATTCCAATGTCACCTCCTCTGCAGGAATATTCCTAACTTCCCCTGTGAATGACTCCTCCGCTCTGGCAGAGGGGTCTCTGCTTATGACATAGCGTGGTGTACCTGTGTACACCTGCTCTTCCAGGTGTGCCGTGAGTGAGGTGAGAACAGGAGCCATCTTTGAGCCTATCCCTCCCATAATATATGTCATTTATTCATTTCAGAAGATTTTAATAGTTGATAAAATCTTATGTTTTATGTAAGTTCCATGTACGTTATATATGTTTCAAGCAAGACCATCAGCACCCTGGGCACTTATCAAATCCCCGCCCAGTGTGGGAGCCTTCTTTCCATGTCTTCTTTGGCTCCGGGAACATGACACGGGATCAGATGCTACAATTCCCTGGATTGGAAGAAGATAGATGGCAGTATTTCAGATGAACTCTTCCTTAGTAATCTCCCTGCTCATCATCAAAAAAAAGCACTAATTATTTTACTTGCACTTTGCTCATATAAACTAAATTGTTTATGATTTTAGATAGCTAAAACTATGCATGCAATTGTTAGCTCCTGGAGGGCAGGGAGGGTTCCAGTTTATCTTGCCTTACAGAGTACATTAAACAGTACAAAGTATCACAGCGGGTTTTTTTTTTTTTAATATTCTTTTATGATAGGGCTGAATCATGGGGCTGAGGAATTGCTGTGAGCAAGTAAAGCTTTGCAGCTCAGAAAGCACAAGGCAGGGTTGAGGCAGGGATTCTCTTAGTGCCCTACACACTCTCCACGCCAAACCCTCTCCCACCTCAGCTCCTTCTTTGTGAAAGTTGATAGCGTTCTCTAGCACATTTTCATTGGCAGTTAAGTGCAGTAAATGTAATGAAGCCCCACTCTTAGGCCTGGAGGCCAAAAGGAGCCCAACCTGCCCTGCTTGCTAGTGGCTAAGGATTCAGATAAGAAAAAATGATTTGGGTCATTGTAAATTCTCAAGTTGAATGCATTTAGGCAAATAAAGGCAGTTTCTTTTTGCTAAAAAAACTCTCTCTATATATATTTTAATTGACCCATTCAGGTAATTGTCTAATTATGTTCTGCCTTTGTGGGCTACTTTTGAGTTTTTCCTCTTTGCCTACTTACTGATGATGTGGCTGTAAGTCTCTTGCAAGACCTTGGCCCCTGGCTGGCAGTTAACCGCTCCCTCGGGCCTGACATCCTGTGTGACTCCACCTGGCAGCCTCGCCTCATAGTTTCCTGCCTGCCTCACCTTGGAGAACTTCCCCCTACCCATGGCCACACCCAGACCTTGTCACCTCCAGATTGGGCCAATTCTCCAATAAAGTAGTCAGAGTCATTCTTACCTACCTGTTCCCAACTCTCTCCCTCACTTTATTGCTCCCAACACACCAGTTCTTTGACTTTTTTGGTATCTTCAGTTTATAAAGCCCCTTGTCCCTCTCCCCTAACTTTACTCAGCCCCCTGTCCATGGTGTAACTTCATCTCTTTGTTTACTGGTTTTCTAAAACCTCTTACTCTATGGTCTTTCCACCACTCCCTTCCAAACCTCAATAAATCCAACTGCTACATTCTCTGCGTTGGCATCCTGCTCCTTGCCATTTCACGAGAAAAATCACACAGTTGTCAGGATTGGTCCATCCTATACCTACATGTTAATTTTTGGACAGATGTGGCACTTGTAACTCTCTAATGGCACAAGATTGTACTTTTCCAGATTAATATGTAACCTTTCCACGTAGTACTTCAGCAATAGCTATACATCTCCAAAGTCCAACATCTCCTTAGATCTGGTTATTCCATCTCACTGTTTATTTTTAATCTCTCTTAATGTCACTGGCACATGCATGTCAATGAGGTGAGGATTCCTTTGTTTCTGATTCCTCCCTTCCCTTGTTATTTCTCTCCCAAGTTTTTGTTTTCCCATTTCACACCCTATTTCTCTAAAGAATTGTCTCTACCAGTTATCTCCACAGTGTTCACTCCCAGCCATGACTCAGCTTTTCATTCTTATTGCTCTACCCAAGCAGGTTTTTGAAAGGCCACAAATAATTGTAAGTCTTTATCTCACTAGATCATCACCTGATAGAAGCACAACTGATTGCTCTCTCCTTCTTAAAACATTTTTTCCCATATTATTTGTGTCACCAGCTCCCTGCTTTCCTCCCCTCTTTATCTGTTCATTCAAGGTGACCTTGCTGTCTCCTTTCCCTCTGCCCAGCACTGCCAAGGTGGTGCTGCTTGCTACTCACAGTGCTGCTTCAGATGCGTTTCCTCTGTCATTCCATACTCTTGTAGGAGGCAGAGGAACAAGTGTCTTACTAAAGACGGGCAGATCCTAATTGCTAGAACCTCTGACTAATCTTAAGTGGCAAAAGGGCTGTGCAGATGTCATTCTGCTGAGGACTTTGAGATGGGAAGATTATCTAGGCTTGTCCAGGAGAGCTTCATGTTGACTTATGAGAAAGACAGTGAGTGAGATAGAAAGAGAGAGAGAAGAGTTGGGGAGGGAGACGTGATGATGGTCACATGACACAGGAAGCCTCTAGAAGCAGGCAAAGGCAGAGAGCTTCCCCTGAAGCCTCCAGAAGGAATGCAGCTTTGCCAACAGCTTGACACTGTTAGAATCACTTCAAACTTCTGGGCTCCAGAGCTGTGAGGTAACACGTTGTGTCATTTTGGGCTGCTAAGTTTTTGATAATTTGATAATGTAGCAATAATACTAAGACAACTCTTCCCTTGGACAAGTCTTATCGGAGGCTTCTTTATTCTTTACCTGTCTTCACTCAGAAGCCTCTTGAATTTGTTTTGGTCGCCTCTTTGCTGTAACCAACTTACACACTGAACATAGAATTCCTTGTACATAATACAGTCAGATATTGCTCTTGTAGCAGAGTTGGGTAGGTGAAAGGTAGCATATGGCCCCTCCCCTGTCATTAAATACTTACGCTGACCAAGGTCTGGCTATCTTCATACCTGGTTAAAAAAAAAAAAGAAAGAAAAGAAAAAATTCCCCATCCCGTGGAGAAAGACTATAGCACAGTGCACATGAGAGGTTTTTGTAAGTCTGGCCCCTAAGTGAGGTATTTTTCTTCTCGCAACATCTCACTGAGTAGATTTTAGTCACATGGCAGTATCCAACCAGAAATGATACAGGGAAATGTAGTCTACCCAGGTGCCCGGGGAACAGAGAAAGCATTGATTTTGTTCAGCAGTATATTGACATATCTCCCAAATCTGTATTTCTAAGTCTGACCTATTTTCAGACAACTGGAGACACATCACCAATTTCTTACTGAATAGCTTTGCCTAGAGACATCTAAAAAACCCTGGAACTCACCAGTTCAAAATGTGAACTCATTATCTTCCCAGTAATGTGCTTTCTCCAGTGTTCTTACGTCAGGGAATGGTGGCAATGTGACCCACACCACAAACCTGGGGCCATCTCTGACTTCTGTCTCACATTAATCCATTACCAGACAATAAACGGTGAAGAAAAGAATTATATTTCAATTCTGTCCATTGCTGCAGCATTACTGCCATAACCCTAATCCCTTCCATCACCATTTCTCACCTAAGCCATGGCAAAGACCTCATAACTTGGATCTTTGCCTCCATTCTTAATCCCATAAATTCATTTTTCACGCCGTAGCCCAAACTATCTTTTATAAATATCAATGTCTGCAGTACTAAACATTTTAAAAATTTCCCAGTACTCTTAAGACTTCAAAACAGCTGGGTACGGTGACTCACGGCTATCATCCCGGCACTCTGGAGGCCAGGGATCTTATAAACTCAGGAGTTCGAGACCAGCTTGAGCAGAAGTAAGACCCTATCTCTACTAAAAATAGAAAAAAACTAGCTGGGTGTTGTTGTGGGCACCTATAGTTCTATCCACTCAGGGGTCTGAGGGAAGAGGATGGGTTGAGCCCAAGAGTTTGAGGTTGCTGTGAGCTATGATGAAGCCATGGCACTCTGCCCAGAGTGACAGAGGGAGACTCCATCTCAAAAAAAATGAATGAATGAATAAAATTTTTAAAAGACTTTGAAGCATAATATGACACGTAAGACCCTTTATGATCTCTCTTCTGCAGGCATCTCCTGCCTCACCTCCAGCTCTCCTACCCACTCTGTACTTTCATGGCACCAAACTCCTTCAGATCCTTTAAGGCTACATGCTGTCTCTTGTTTCTGGATCTTCATGCATCCCATTTCCTTCCTGGATCTTTCTCCCTCTCCCCTGACATTTTATTAGTCCTGTCTTATTTATTTTTCAGACTCCAGCTCCAATGTCTTCTTCTGAGAAACTTGCCCTGATATCCCCTAAGCACATAATGCCTATATCACATCCCATCATCTGTCTTTCCTGAAATACTGCAAATTATGTTAGGCCGAGAAAAAAGGCTATCTTATTTTTACCCTCAAGTCTCCCTGTACTGCCTAGTACATAGTAGTGTTGAGTAAATATTTGTTGGAAAAATGAATAGATCTTCACTTATGTATTTCTAAGACTTATGGAGCTAAATAAAGATGAAGATGTTTATATTCTCATCACTGAGGTCCAATTCCTACTTTTACTCCTAATGTTCTTACTGGAAATTTGTAACAATAGTAACGTCTATTGTGGTACAATCCTCAGTCATAAACAGCAGCTATATTTTATGTATATAGATGTAGTTATCAATTAACCCATTCACAGTGTTTCAAAGGGACACAATAATAACTGAAAACTCTACTCAACATAAGAGTAAATATCAAGCAAAATAAAAGGTGTTTTCCATTTCAAGAAAATGTTTGTATGTGTGTATAACTATACACATATATACTATTACATAAAACAGATGTATGTAGACACATTATGTGTATATGTGTATAACATAGTATATATGTTATCTTGGTATGGTTCATACAACAAAATACCTGACACTCAGTGATTTATGAAGAACAGAAAATTCTTTTCCATGGTTCTGGAGTCTCAGATCAAGTTGCCAGTGGGCTTCAGTGTCTGGTGAGGGCTTCTCTCTGCTTCTGAGACAGAGCTGTGCTGCTGCGTCCTTGTGTGACAAGAGAGTGAATGCTGTGTCTTCACATGATGGTATGTAGAAAGGTAAAAAGAGACGAGTGAGTTACCCCCGTTCTTTTGTGAGGTAGCTAATCCCATTCATGAGTGTTTCACCCTCATGACTTAATCACCTTTTAAAGACCTCACTTCTTTAAACATGATCACTTTTGGGTTTAAGTGCCAACAACACTTGGTTTGGGAGGGATATATACATTCAAACTATGCATATGTGCATGGATACACAAACACTTTATATAGAATTTTCTTTTAACTCAACCTCATGTGCTTATAGTGTCAGGACAAATAAATAAATTTTATGATTTCAAAATCCAAGCCATCTTTTAATTCAGAATGAACTAACATAGTCCCCATAAGAGATCTGGTCCAACATTCTTTTATATGACAAAACAAAAGAATAATTATTTGTGAAATCATTATGGCCAATATGCTCTGTGTTTCTCTAACTCAAAGGAAGAGCATCTCCAATCCTGAGGGATAAAGTGCATTTTATCTAACTTCAAGTTTATAAGCATTTGCTTAAAAAATTAACCATTTTGATATGGAAATTCTTTGAAGAATGCTCACTAAATAATTAAATATATTTTAATGCCCTAAACTATGTTAATTTTGAATTAAGAATAAAATTTCAATCACACCAAAGTCTGAAAGTTCAGAATTATTATTCCCAAGGATATAATAATCTATCTCCTTGGTATAAAATTCTGTTTTCATAAGTAGGTCTTTTAACACAGGACAATATATTCTTTTACTTGACGATCAAGCAATTCAATAAAATGTTATGGGAAGGAATGAATCTCTGTAAGATTTAAGAGCTTTGATTTGCATGTAATTGGCATCTTTCCTAAGACTTGCCTATCCCAGCTCCGATAGAGGGTTTAGTAAATGACTGTAAAAATATGTGTTCAATTGTTCTTCCATGGGAAATGTAGAAGATTTTTATTTGAAGATAAATAGAAAATATTTTTTTAATGAAGCCAAGCTGGTTAGTGCCTCTAAACCAATTCCTCTTCTAAGTAATTTGGTAAATAGTTAGACATTTTTGTTTATAGTAACATTCTCACAATTTTCTTTGATTTTTGAGTAGCAAATTGTTTAATAATAATCACATCGTAAAAATTCATTCTGACTGATACGTGGTGACTCTGAACTGTTGAAGGGGGCTACAGAAGGATCTACTCACAAAGAGGAAAGAGTGGAGAAATGAAATTTTAAAAGAAAAAAAATGGCTCTTAGGAAATGAGGCAGAAAAGTGAATGAAGTTAAAAGACCAAAAGAAGAAGAAGAAAATGGCATACATGATAAATGAGGTAAAAGACACCAAGAACTACTTTTGATTTTCCTCAGTAGCAATCAGATATCTATGATAATTCTTTGATATGCTATGTCCCCTGTGATATTCTAGAAATCGTCTACATTGGGTCTGGCTTATCAAATTTAGTTTTGGAAGATCCTTGGCTCTGCCTGGAGTCTCTGTAGAGAATACCTGCCCCACTCTTGCATGTCTAAACCAACAGCGACCTTTTGCTGAGCTAATTAGCTCTGTTCCATCAATGTGGGGACTCAAAATTGATTAACTCTCAGCATAGTTGAACGTCAACTGAAGAATTGCCCTGAAATTTATAGTGGAAATATTCATTTATTTAACCAATGATTTTTTTAGTTTCCAACATGTGCCAGGAGTATAATAGGTTCTGGGAATTTGAATAAAAATAATAATACATAGCATTCACTCTTGCCTAAAGTTCTTCTGAATTCCATTTAATTGTTATAACTGTTATTATCATCCCCATTTTACAGGTCAAGAAACTGAAGCATAGAATAGTTCTATCAGTTGCCCAACACAACACACACAGTTAAATGGTGGCGGCCTTAGCAAGTGGGGCCAGCAGGGCAAACACACAGCATCACATGCAGTATGATGGGGGATAGAATAGCAACACATACAGGAGGTGGCAGAGACTCAGAGATTTCCCTCTAACACACAATGAGGGTGTCAGAGGAGACTTCTTGGGAAGATGAGGTCTGCTCCACATCCTAAAGAATGGAGAGGAGTTAGACGGGAGGGAATGAAGAGAAGACTTCCTATGCAGGTGAGGAGTTTGAGGAACATTCCAGAAACCAGGAAGAACACAGATATTTCAGGAAAAGCACATAGGCCACAGGAAGAGGAGGATATGGTGAGAAATGGGGGAGGAGGTCAGAGATGGAAGGAGAGAAGTGACTACCACTCAAGCCCTAAAATGTCTGGTCTGCCATTCAGGCCACGAGGAGTCATCAAATGATTTGAAACTGAGAAAAACACACTTAGTTCTTAATATTAGAACAAATAATATTAGAATAAACAATATTGCTAATTGGGTAAAAGAAGTTTTGTTTTTTAATTTAGTCAGATCTTAGTTTTGAAATCTGCTTTCTACTCAATCTCTGACAGTGGGTGAATCACTCCCCTGGCCCCCCACTGCCTTGTTTATAAAATAGTCTAATTACACAGCTCAGAGTAGGATGTGAGGATGAGATGAGACCATGCTTAGTAATGGCTTAGTAAATGGAGGTGCCCTGAATGTTTATGACAAAGTGGAGAAGATAGGAAGGAAGAACTCATTTCAGTAACTCAGCAGTGACACTATGGCAGCCTAAACCACTCATTCTCAGTGGGGTGGGTGTGGGATAGATTTTGCTCCTTGCGGGGGACATTTGGCAATATTTGAGACATTTTTTTTGCTTGTCACATCTGTGGGTGGGTGATGCTGGCATCCAGTTGTAAGTGTCCAAGAATGCTGCTAAACCTTCTACAATATATAGAACATCTTCACACTAAAAGGAATTCTCCAGTCCAATGTATCAATAGTAATGTATTGAGAAACTTTTTCTTAAGGGAACAGGGAGACAGATAGAATGAAGGAGATGGATTGAAGCAACATAAATGAAGCTAAACCAAAAGGTCTTGGAAACTGTTTTGATGTGAAAGTTTCCAGAATTATAGGAATGAGCTGATTGGTTTATCTTAGCACCCATTAGAGTACCTTACACATAGATGTTAGTCTATAATGATTGTTGAGTGAAAAATAGAATGAATACACGTAGGAAGGAAGGAAGGAAGATGAAGAATAACTTCCAGTTTTTTGGCTTGGGCTATTCAGTTAATGGTGGTGTCAGCCTTTGTACTATAGGACATTGGTAAAGGAAATGGTCTGGGTAAAAAGATGGTGAGTTGAGAAACTAATTTGAAATGCTAGACAATATTCAAAAGTACACATAGACCCAAATGTTTAATACTTCAATACTCCAATTGTTAAATATGCCAAATGGGATCAAAATTTTTAAAAATAGAAACCGTCATTGAAAAGAGGCCATGAAAAATAATACCAGATATGTATAAATTATAACCAAGATTAAATTCAATTAGTAGCTAGAGAATTTTACATTTTTACATTTGTTAGTTTTTTTGAGGAAATCATATTTTAAAAATCATATTTTAAAACTTCTAACGTTTGATGAATACATTTCAAATTGTATATAAAACTAGCACATTATACCCCATGATTACATTAATGTGCACAGCTATGATTTAATAAACAAAACCTTCTAATTATGTGAGTCTTAGGGTGCTACATAGTTCTTCTCATTATTCTTTCTTACCTAAACTCATTATTTTGGCACTGAAGTGATGTAAAAATCTACTTATGTCATTTAAGCACTAGATGCAGTGGGACTATTCTTACCCATAGATGTGGTTACTTGTGTCCTCTTCAGGCTAGTCCTTTCTACAAGGCCATTCAGTCTCCAAGGATCCACAAGACATTGGCCAATAGGCCCTAAAGTCAGAGTAGACATTTTTCCCTAGGGGTCCTTTTGCCCACACTCAGAAGGTGCCACTCACTGGCTTGTTAAATGGCTTAGCACAGGAAATTTATAGACACCACTTTTTGAGGTCATTGCCCTGCTCTGCTTATTCCTTGTCACTTTCACTGTAGTTATAACACTATTCTTCACACATGCCTTTGCCATAAAGCTCTTTCTAAGCTTCTTCTTACCCTAAAAGTCACCTTGTTATTTCATTTTATAAACCATTGCCTAAAACTATTTAGAGCAGGTTTTCTAGAGCCCAGGTCAGAATGTCTTTGCAAAGTGATGCACCACCATGCCTACAAAAGAACTCATGAATCTGGAGAGTTCCTCACAGGCCAGGGGACTTGCTCGTGCATAGACCTCACCCTTCTTTTCTGTTCCATGGTATTAATCTTAGTGACTTTATATTCTCAGAGATCAAATATGATTATTAATTGGATGAATTCTTCTTATACTTTCTAGAAAGTTTGGGAGTCTTTTTTTCCCCCCAGTAGACATAGTCCATACAACTAGTGTCTGATAATTAAACTTTTACCACAAAGGTATATTCCAAGAAAACCCAAATCAGTTATCTCAACAAGCTTCATCCTTGTCTCCACTGCTGAACTAATTGTCCACATGTCAACAGAATAGAGTAAGTTGTTTGTTGGGGAAGAGTAGGAGGTCTGCTAGGGAAGCTGGAGGCATGTGGACTATCTTCCAGAAATCAGAACTACCATGTCTGTTCAAGCTGTATGGTCACTGTTGGGTTCCTCTAGGGAAGAATCCAGGGAAAGAAATTTTGGGAGTCTTAATAAAAACAGGACAGTTGAGAGCCTGACCTGATATCTCAGCCTGGTTAAGGTGGATGCCCCCAAATGTTCCACATCTATCATTCCCCACTTAACTTCCTAATTACCTTTTAGTTTCATATTGGCACTGACTAGACTTTCATTCTCATACCACCTGCATCTACTAATTCTTAAACACAATAGAATTATCTATTGAAAGCATAGCCATAAAGAGATTGTGAATTTTGTGTTTCATTCTCTTCATTATGCACCTTTAGCATATTAAATGCTGTCTATGTAGGATCTTAGTAAACCCATTGGAAAGGGAATTCTGATCAGATCATCATGGTCTGAAATTATTTGGGGTCATATTTTTAAATCCTAAGTCAATGACCTGCAGTTATTTTGGTCCTACTTTTTAGTCCTAAGTCCATCTTGTGATTTCTGTGGTCAGGGGGTTTGAAAATCTTGCTTTTCAAAAATATTGAGACACCCGGAAGAAAGCCTGAAGCTAATGCTGATGTCAGCACCTTTATTTATAAGAACTCACACCACTGTCATGGAAAACATGCTAATGCTAGACAGAGAGGAGGAGATTAAAGGAGCTGGGAGCAACAAGTCGGAGCTGGATTGCTTGGTGGCAGTATGTGCATGCATGCATAGAAGGGTGTCAAACACATTTTTAAAGTTTTTTAAAAGTCTAACAAAAGAACATTTTATCCATTTGTCAGGTCTGTGAGCTCTGCTGCCTCAATTGCATGGGCTTTTTGTTCATTTTTAAGTGACTAAAATGATGAAAGCAAGTTCCTTGTGAAGTCTCGCCAAATAGCATCAGGGAAATCGGTATCTGTTCATGTACTGGATAAGAGTTTACTTTCTGATGGAATATTTTCATGTCAAAACGAGTATCTCAGGTTATGTCGTCTTCTTGTCAGCTATTAAATTGCTACCAAGCACTACAGGTTTTGTTTTTTAATTTTACTCTTTAAAATGTCTTCTATTGAACAAATGATTCACCATGTTAATTTTGTGACCTGAATCTTTACTGGATGGGTCTATTTGTTCTAACTTCTTCTTTCTTTTTCTTCTTCTTCTTCTTCTTTTTTTTTTGCTATAGGGTTTGGAGATTTTATATATAAGATAACTTTAAGTGCAAGTAGAAAGAATTTTACTTCCCCTTTTAATTACTCTGGCTCAATCTTCCACTGCTGTGTTGAACAGGGCAATGAGATTAGCCTTCTTTATCTTATTCCTAATATTAGAGGAAAAAGTTTGAGTGTTTTGGTGTTGAATATAATGGTATCCCAGGGCTTGTCATATGTGGCCTGTGTTATGTGGAAACGTGCACTTTTGAATGTATTTTGTTTTGAGTTTTTATCGTGTGAGTGCGTTGTAATTTTGTCAAATGCTTTTAATAAAACCTTTGAGATGATTATAATGTTTTTTCTCTTTTATTGAAGGAAAATAAATGAAAGAAGTTACTGGTTTTAGAAGAATCCCTGACATGATATTGGGAAAGAGATGTTTGGTGTGATCACATTATCGAAGTTTCTCCCATGGAAAATTAATCTGGTTTTGAGAATAGTTCTCGTTTTTTATATTCATTTTGTGAAGCTTCAAGAGGCTTCAGTGTAACACCATACCCCAAGAGGTCTATGAAGTTGTCAAAATACTAAGAAAGGGCATGATTGTTAAAAGACTAGTTAGTAAATGAAATTCCTTGTGGAATATGAAAATCTACTAAGGCTAAATGGCAACAGTGTTGCACCAAAGACTGATGTGGCTCATTTCATTGAGAAAAGACCATAAAAGGCTTTATTATGGGAATTAGGTAAAGAAATATTTCATTAATAGGAAATATTTGGCTCTACACTGCAAATAAAGTGATGTTTACATGATTTGTTAAGATTATTCAAAGATTCAATGTCTTTTTGCTCACCCTTCATCTGAGTACTACATTAAATATGTAACTTTGGGGGAAAAACACCATGAAGCTCAGTTGTGGGTAATGTATTCTCATTGTGTATCATACCCTTTTATTGTGCACTGAATTCATTTGATGTCATAAGGGAAAATGATTCAGATTCTTAGTATGAGCTGATGTGGTATCGTCTTTGTAGTTAACACTGTGGCTTTTCTGGATTCTGAATCCCCGAATGCATAAGGAAGAATCTATGCTAGATCTTTGGTGGCCTACACAGAGGAAGCATTTCCGTCAAACATGGCATTGATTCCTGTGAGTTTCAACTCCAAATCTCAATGAAATCCTGAACTGGCTGAACTTTGTGCCCATCTAGAAACCCCTAGCTTCAAACCTAGATTTTGAGCTAGTCCAAGCTGCTTGCTTTCTCTCTTTCCCCTGAGGATCACAGAGTTTTAACAGATATTATTAAAACTTCACTTGTGCCCTTGGTTTATCACAGAATCTTCTTCCAGAGAAATGTGTTCTTTTGACATAGAACAGAGATGGAGATGAGCCAAGTATTCCCCCAGAACCACTGAGCAATCTCTAGAGTTTAGATGCAAGGGTCCTCAAACTTTTTAAACAGGGGGCCAGTTCATTGTCCCTTAGATAGTTGGAAGGCTGGACGGTGGGCCCCGGGATGAGTTGGCTGCTAAGCAGGGCAGCAGTGGTGGCAAAAACACCCGGTGGGCCAGATAAATGTCCTTAGCGAGCTGCATGTGGCCTGTGGGCCATAGTTGGAGGACACCTGGTAGAGCATGTAACCAGGAACTCTAAGTCAAAGCCAAGATGATAAAATTCAACTTGGGGTATTGACAAGCACTGGGTTAGCCTTTGAGGCACCAGCACTGGTGGGTTGAATAGATGTTGAACTGGTCAAGTCTTCCCTTCTCTCCCCCAACCCCTGGGTTTCTTTGAATCTATATGAGAGTCACAGTTTTATCTTGGAAGTAAGGAGAGTGACACGGGGAGATATACATTTGAAAAAAATATATATATATTAAAAGTTATCTGAGTGACAGACCCAAAGGGAAAAACACTGAAGCCAGAGCAATCATGGCCATTAAAATATTCTAGCCCAAGGAACCAAAAACAGCCCAAGGGTTAAAAGAACAGTAATATTTAATCACTCTCAAAAATGCAGCTGAATAAATCCCTGAATAAATAAAGGGATTTCTTTATTTTCTGAGCTTATCAAAATGGAATGGAAGAAAAGTGCCCAGGAATGCAGCAAACAAAATACCCAATGTTGAAATTCATTTTATGTTATATTATAGCATCAGTATGTCCCCCCTGTGACATACTATCTAAATTATTCATTAGGTTGCTTTGCTTCTGCCTGTAGCAGTAGGTCTCTCTTCCTTGGTGGTTTCTGCCATCTGAGGCGGTGGTTCCCTAGCACATAAAAGCAAGTGATCGTTACCATCACCACCCCTTCATTATTACTTCACAGGATGGACTGCCAACGATAAAGTATAAATATCCCTTTTCTTACTGCTCATTACCAGTCACATTTTCTCATATTCAGTTTCATTCTTCCCTTCCAACTAATCTAAATAAGAGTCGATATTGATTTTGGAAGGATGTTCCTTAAATAGGAAGAAATAGCAAACCGGCCTCTGAAATGTGACCTTTAAAAATCGGCATTTTAGGTCCTTTAGATAAACCAAAGATCTATGCTTTGTTCCATCTTTTTGGGAACATAACAGGAGATGGATATTTTTTGTTTAGCAGGAAAAAAATTTTGGCATTTTTGTTCAGCATCTCGAATGAAAAAAGAAATCTATGTTTTCTTGCTTTGCGAGTCCTTTTGCTATTTAAATAAAGAAGGAAAAATTCACCTGCTATTTTGATACACAACCTGATAGGACATGGGCTGCAACTCACAAAAATTCTGATTGAAAAATTTATCTCCTGGAAGAAATCCATGCAGATAAAGTGGTTAGATAAAGCAGGATGGAATAGCACACAGTTGAAACTAGTTCTTACATTTTTCATGTAATGGTGTTCTTTTGTTCTTTGTATTAAGTATTCTAAATAGTCAGTTTCACTCTTTATATTAATTGATTGGACTAATTAGATTTTTTGTGCACATGCATCATTTTTGATTGGCATAGTTTGAAAGCTTACTGGGGCATGAAAAAAAATCATCTTACACATACAATGATTTCTTTCTGGGCAGTCTAAGGAACACAAGACCAGAAACAGGAATGGGAATGTATTCTGAAAATCACACCTTCCATCAGCAAGCTATCATTTTCAGAAGTAAAAGCCCATTTAGACTCAGTGTGAGGATAATATCTCCTGTTTCACCTTATATGGAAAGCACATCACACCCCAAACCTTCCCATTGTAGCTTTCTGTGGTCACACACAACACTGCTGATGGCATGATTTTTCCTGGAGGCAAGAGTGAAAGAAAATCCTAATTTTTGTGTGCAATCTTTGCTTGCAGACAGGGCCAGCTTCACGGGGTAGGCTGAGCAGCAGAAGAGCCTTTACTGTCATTGAGCATTAAAATTCTTAATATTTGAACATGCCTTGCATTTTCATTTTTCTCTGAGCCTCACAAATTATGTAAGCATTACAAATTATGCAGCCATTTTTGCCTACTGGACCTATCCCCTCCCCCTTTTTTAATTGCACAGTATTACTTTTGGGGATGGTTTAATTATACTTATGGGCTTGAGTAACTTGTGGCTTTTGGGTAGCAGGGTCCTGTTTTTATTCCATTTTTATGATTGGAGTTGAGCTCCCTTCCCCCATACAGGTTTGATAAAATGACACAGTAACTATAGGTAATAATGTGAGATGGAATTCTAAGTCTAACCTCTATCCTAAATGCTGACTACACTCCTGTGGCTTTAGTCTTCTGGCTAAGATGGAATCTCTGTGCAGGTATCATGCACTCTTTTGGTTTTTCAGCTGCTGGTCTCTTAATGCTTACTCGCTTTTAGGCTGGACCTCAATGAGTTAGTTCTAGCAAGACTGAGTTTTGGAACCCTGAAAGGAGTGAAGCCAGATATTCACAGACATATTGATTAATTTTTCCCTTAATTTTATAATGTCTCTTTCTGTGGACGTTTCTCTTTCACATTGCCCACTAATGTGTGATTTAAAATAAGATTAGCTGAATTACAATCAAGTAATTGGGTCATACATCTTTACCAAGGGACGTCATGTTGTTGAAGTGGTTAATGTTTTGATCCAGAACCTTGCAGACAGGTTCAGTTATTTTACCCATATATATTTTTAAATTGGAATAATTAGGAACTATTAAATTTAGATATTTTATAGAAAACCGAGATTTCTAGCTGCTCCTAAAACATGGAAGGGGCTCTCATCAATGGTCCAGCAGTTCTTTAATTAAGTCCAATTTATCTGTCATTTTCTTACATAAAGAGTTTTTGTGTCCTGATCAGAAAAACCTTTGCTTATCCCTAGCTTAGAAACATATCCTCTTATTTTATTTTCCGGAAAAGGTTTTATTTCTTTTTGTTTCTCTTTATACTAACATCTATCCCATCTGGACTTGCTTTTTGTATATGTTATAAGAGAGTGAGGTAGGATTTAAGGTTCATTTATATATTTTTTCCCCTTTGGGTTATCCAATTCATACAGTACAATTTCCTGGGGTAGAGAAGGGAAAAGACAACACCATTTCCACTGCTTATGATGACATTTTTTGTTATAAATTTAGTATTTGTATATATATGGGTTTGTATCTGGAATATTTTGTTCAACAAATTTATTGTCTAACCTTTAATAGATAACAAAATTTGATGGTCACGTGAGCTATGACACCACAGCACTTCATACACAAAAATTACAATGTGTGTATAAGTTTGTTTTTTTTGCGGACACCATGATCTTGAAAAAGAATTTTAATATGTGGCATTACAGGTCTTCCAATTTTGTTTTTCTTCCTCAAGGTTATCATGGTTATTCTTTGCCTTTTACATTTATGGTGATTTAAATCAGCTTTTCAAACTCCGCAAAAATATCTGTTGAGATTTTGATTAGAAGTATGAGTAACAATGGATCAATTCGGGAGAAAAGAATTTTCCTGCGCTGGTGAGTCATCTGCTCATGAGAACAATATACCCTACATTGATTTAGGCTTTCTTTAATTTATTTCGGTAATGTTTTATAGTTTTTCTGTTTGTTTGGTTTTGGTTTTCTTGAGACAGAGTCTCACTCTGTCACCTTGGGTAGAGTGCTGTGGTGTCATAGCTCACAGTGATCTCAAACTTTTGTGTTCAAGTGACTCTCTTGTTTCAGCCTCCTGAGTAGCTGGGACTACAGGAGCTCACTACAATGCTGGGCTAGTTTTTCTATTTTTTAAAAAATTGATAAGGGGTCTTGCGCTTGCTCAGGCTGGTCCCAAACTCTTGAGCTCTTATAAAATACTTTGGTATTTTATAAGAGTACAACTTATTTTTGTACATCTGCTTTGTATCCATTCACTTTGATAAATTCACTATTTGACTCTCATATTTACTTTTTGGATTTTCTAAGTACACTCCCATGTTTCCTCTTTGATCCTTATGCAATAGTCATCCCCCCTTATCCACAGAGGATAGATACCTTCCAAGACTCCCAGTGGCTATCTGAAACTGCAGGTGGTACTGAACCTTACATATGCTAGGTTTTTGCCTATACATACATGTTTCCTTTGGTATAGTTTAATTTATAAATTAGGCACAGTAAAAGATTAACAATAACTAATAATAAAATAGAAAAGTTATAACAATATACTGTAATAAAAGTTATGTGACTGTGGTCTCTCTCTCCAAATATCATTTTTTACTGTATTCATCTATTTTCAGACCACCATTGACCACAGATAACTGAAGCCAGTTCCTCTTACAGATAAAAGGAACTATTATATATTTTATTTCTTTTTCTTACCTTACTCCATTGGCAAGACTTCTAGGACAATGTTAGATGGAAATGGTGCCTATCTCCTGAGATGGTCTTATTTGGGGAGAAAATGTTCTGAAATTTCATCCTTAAGTATGCTATAAATTTTCTTTGAAGATATTCTTTGCTACATTAAAAAAAAAACTTTTATTTCTGTTTTGCTAAGAGAGATTATTCTGTTTCAAGTATGAATGGCTATCAATAATTTTATTTTTCCTTTTTATGGATTTATTGAAATGACTTTATGCCTAATTTTGTTAATATAATGAATCAGAGTGATTGATAAGTCAACCTTGTACTCTTGACTTAAATCTGATTTTGTGGGGATATGTTACCCTTTTTCTATTATTTTATTTATTCTGTTTGTATCTCTATTCAGAAGTGAAACTCATCTGTAATTTTGGGAAATTATTTTTTGTCTTTTTGGGATGTTGGTGTCAAGATTCTAATAGCTCATAATAAGTCAAGAAATAGTTCTTCTTTTCTAGACTGTAAAATAGTTTATACAGATTTGAAATTATTTCTTCCTAAACCCTTCAGAATAATTCCCTTTTGAAGCATCTGGTCTGAGAGTTTTCTTTATAGAAAGATTTTAAATTTTGAATTCAATGTCTTTCACAGATAATAGCATCACTCAGATTTTCTATGTATTTGTATCAGTTTTGGTAAGTTGGGGTTTCTTTTTACTTAACTGGAAAATGAATCGATATAAATTTGTTCATAACTTTTTACTATATTTTAACATGTGTAATAATATCCCAGTCTTATTTTGAATGTTAATAATTTATTCCTAATATTTCTCTTTTTACTATCTTTCTTGATCTATATTGTGGGGGAATCATAAATTGTATTAACATTATCAAAAAAAAATTCAGTCTTTTTGATTTTTCTCACTGAGTTTTTTGTTGTTGTTGTTTAATTTCATTGAGTATTGCTCTTTTAAAAACAATTGCTATTTCCTTCCTTCCTTTTTTTTTTTGTTTGATTTGTTCTTTTTTCCAGATTTCTGAGTTAGATGCTATCCTTGATCAACTGGCTTTTCTCCCCTCTTCTAGAAAATGAACTTAAGGCTTTCAATTATCTCCTCCAAACACTACTTTTTCTATCTTGCATAAATGCCTCTCGATTATAAATATTTTCTAAACTTTTCGATTAAAACTTAGATTTTTATCTTTGTAGGGCAGGGAGAATGCTACAAACCCCATCCACTGTTTTCTGTTTTGCCTTTATGCCATGTGCCGGAAACCAGCCTATTCCTTAAGGGTGTATAGGCATCACCTTAAAGTCTGTCTCTTCTACCTAGAATCTGGCTGAATCAAATCCTTCAGGATTTCAGATCTGGAATCAAGTCCTGGCTGTATTGGTTTCTTTTTGCAATCGTCAATGAGCTGTGTGTTTCATTTTTATTTTTATTTTTTTTCTTTACACTTTACAGTTGTTCTCGGCAGAAGACCAGTCTGATACAAAGCTATATTCTCATAGCCAGAAGCAAAAGTTCATCCCCAGCATGTTAGAATTTTACCAATAAAATATGCTTCATTTCTGTTTGTTATAGTGCATATTTCTTTAACTCATGATTATCTAGAGAATAGCGACCTAAAAATATCAAGATTATCTTGGAAATATTTCGTCTAAAAATTAGTCATACTATTTTCCCTTTTCACATGTGTGTATGTGTGTGTGCTCCTTCAGTATCTGATTTTATAGCTGAAAAAACTATAATTTTGCTATGGCAAATGCTGTCTTTTTGAGAAGTCTTCACCACTAATTGCTTTTGGGTTTCATCAAATCTGTGTACTCCTTTATGATTATTGACTTTTCTCCCCTCTTCCAGTACAAGCATTTAAGGCTTTTTTTCCTTTTTAGATGTATAAATATGTGAATTACTGTGATAGGAATAATGGTTGAGAACTCCTGTGAATGCCTTTGGCTATGTGCTGATCTGTAGTTATGAAGCACAGAATATCCACTGAATATACATTGCCTACACAGGTCTGACAATTAAGTTAGCAAACTCATCCTAGAAAATGTGTTACTTACCTCACCGCTGAATATCAATTCAATCACCTTAGAAGTACTCCCCCTGGGTAGCTATGCACCAATGCCAATGCCTTATCTACCCATCTAAGAAATCTTGGATTCTTCCCAGCCATGAGCATGGTATGTTCTTCTATTTGTTAATGTCTTCTGCTATTTCTTTTCTCAGGGTTTCATAGTTCTCTTTATAGAGATTTTTCACATCCTTTGAAGCACTCTACAGATTTAATGCAATCTCCATCAAAGCACCCATGTCATACTTTGAAGAACTTGAAAAAAGTAGTACTTCATTTCATAAGGAACCAGAAAAATTCTGAATATCCAATATAATTCTTGGAAATAAGAACGAATCTGGAGGCATCACATTACCAGACTTTAGATTACACTATGAGTCTATAGTGATAAAAACAGCATGATACTGGCACAAAAATAGAGACATAGGTCTATGGAATAGAATGCAGGAGTTCTCAACCTGTGGGCTGCGACCCACAGGAACTGTACTAAAAGGGTTGCAGCATTAGGAAGTTTGAGAACCACTGGAATAGAAAATCTACAGATGAACCCAGCCACATATCCTCACTTGATCTTTGATAGGCCTAACAAAAGCATGAGCTAGGGAAAAAAATTCTTATTTAACAAATGGTGCTGGGAGAACTGGCTAGCCACACATAGAAGACAGAAACTAAACCCACATCTCTTATCATTGACAAAATTGATTCTTGCTGGATAAAAGATTTAAATTTAAGGTCAGGTGCAGTAGCTCATGCCTATAATCCAAGCACTCTGAGAAGCCAAGGCAGGTGGATAGCTTGAGCTCACAAGTTCAAGCCCAGCCTGAGCAAAAAGCAAGACCCTGTCTCTACTAAAAATAGAAAAACTTAGGCAAGAGAATCACTTGAGCCCAAGAGTTGGAAGCTGTGAGCTATGACACCATGGCACTCTACCCAAGGCGACATCTTGACAGTCTGTCTCAAAAACAAAACAAACAAACAAACGAACAAAAAGATTTAAATTTAAGATACAAAACAATAAAATTCTAGAAGAGAGTATAGGGAAAATGCTTGAAAATATTGGCCTGGGAAAAGACTTTATGAGGAAGGCCGCCCTCTCACCCCCAGCAATTGCAAGAACACCAAAAATAAATAACAGGGACTTGATCAAACTAAAAAGCTTCCTCACTGCTAAAGGTACCACAATGAAAGCAAAGAGACAGTATTCAGAACAGGAGAAGATTTTTTGCATGTTATGAATCAAGACCTGATAACTAAAATATATGGAGAATTCAAATTAAACAACAAGAGAAAAGAAAACAACCCCCTTTCTATCTGGGTAAAAGACTTGAACAGAAACTTCTCTGAAGATAATAGACAAGTGCCAACAAACACATGAAAAAATGCTCATCATCTCTAAACATCCGAGAAAGGCAACTCAAAACCACTGTAAGACATCACTGAACTCCAGTAAGATTAGCCCACATCACAAAATCACCAAACTGCAGATGCTGGCATGGATGAGGAAAGAAGGGAACATTTATACACTGCTGGTGAGATTACAAACTAATATAATCTTTATGGAAAGAAGTATGGAGAATTCTCAAAGAATTAAAAGTTGACCTTCCATTTGAGCCCACAATCCCATTACTAGGTTTCTTCCCAGAAGAACAAAAGGCATTTTACCACAAAGATATTTGCACCAGAATGAGTGATACAGCTCAATTCATAATTGCCAAGTCATGGAAGCAACCCAAATGCCCATCGATCCATGAATGGATTAACAAACCATGGTATACGTATACCATGGAATACTATTCAACCATAATAAATGATGGAGACTTGACATCTTTTATGTTTACCTGGATGGAGTTGAAATACATTTTTCTTAGTAAAGTATCTCAAGAATGGAAAAAATATCCAATGTACTCAATACTAATGTGAAAGCAATATATAAACAATTACATGCTCATAGGAACCATGAACCACAAAAATAATTTAGAAAGAGGGAGTGGAGAGGAAGGAAAGAGGACAGGAGGGAGGAGGACGATTGGAAGGAGGAGGGAAGATAATTGGTGAGTTCTCACCTAACGTGCAAAATGTGAAGGTGTTTAGGACACCCCTTGAGCAAAAGGCTCTTCTACAACTTGAGCTTTATCTTGAAAATGAGAACATGGTAACCTAAAAATTTGTGTCCTCATGTTAATTTGAAATTAAAAAAAGCAAGGTTGCAATTGTTTTTCTGAAATGACTATCAGAGCTGTCATAGTACAAGTTCTGACAATTAAGTTTGTAAAGTGGCCACTGTGAGCCTCTGTTGGCAACACTGTACAAAGAAGTCTGTTAGGTTTCATAACCTTGGTATATCAGAGTCTCACAACTGTTTTTGTGTTAATGTGTGGTGGTGTCTGGCTGAATGGTGTTCACTAGTGTTGTGTGTTTTTATGTGCCTTATGATGACATCTCTGATGATCATTTCAGAAAAAGAGGTCCAAAATTTCTTTTAAAAGGCTAGGCATTGGCATCAGTGCATAACTTTCCAAGGGGAGTACTTCAAAGGTGACCCTGGTGATGGCAGTGAGGTATTCTCGGATAAGTTTGCAGACTTAATAGTCAGAACTCATAGCTGTCATTTGTTGCACTACAAATTTTTTCTCATTGCTTAAAACAATTCTGATGGCTGCTGGTGACTTAGGAGTGCTATCTTGCCATAAAAAGAATAATCCTTAACAAATTTCAGTACTTTTTAATGTTACCTTTGGAAATGTGTCCATCGCAAACAGGTCATTTGTTCACCAAGTACAAATGAATGAATATAACATGGTCATTTGATTTAGGATCTACTTGTGATTATATCTTTCATTCATTAATTTAGTTCATTAACCAAAAATAAGACTTTTGCTGCCAGGGTTTGATGCTTTCACTGAAAAGCAACATGCTCATATTTCCTTTTTGGGTCCTGGTGGGTACAATTTCTGTCTTTTAAATTATGTTAAATGGGGCAGCACCTATGGCTCAGTGAGTGGGGCACCAGCCCCGTATACTGAGGGTGGCGGGTTCAAACCCAGCCTTGGACAAACTGCAACAAAAAATAGCCAGGCCTTGTTGTGGCAGGTGCCTGTGGTCCCAGCTACTTGGGAGGCTGAGGCAAGAGAATCGTCTAAGCCCTAGAGCTGGAGGTTGCTGTGAGCTGTGATGCCACAGCACTCTACCAAGGGTGACAAAATGAGACTCTGTCTCTAAAAAAAAAAAAGAAAATTATGTTAAATAACTCCTTCTTTCCTGAGTTTTGCTGCCTTATTTCTTTCTGGGAGGCTTTGGACTCAGGAAAGTGACCCTCCAAGTGCCTTCTAAGCATGAATTTATCCAGGTGTATTTAGGTTATATTGAATTTCAAGGGCAGTCTTGAAAGAGAAAAACCACAGGAAAATAATGTATAATCTGAAGGGCAGGACAGGGAAGAGGCAAGTTCTCTTGCCAGTTTGTCTTGGGGCTAAGAGAGGATTTATGTTCTGACTATGTATGTTGAGACTACAGAGTGATGAGACTGGTTCAACAGGTCACTCAGGAAATTCATGTTTTCCTAGCCACACCAAACAGCTTTAGGTCTTTCTTAACAACTGACATCACTTTCTTCTTCATTCTGGAAGACTGACTCCCCAGACCAACAATGTTTCTTCCCACCATCTTCCACCTGGCTGGATCTGTGAAAGGAGGACCACTGTGGGAACTGATTGGGGTTAGCCAGACACAGAAAGCTTAGGAACAGGGGACAGACATGGCATTAAGGGAAACCTCCAATGGTTGTACAATTTCATTCTCTAAATTTATCATTTTTGTTCTCTATTTGAAACAGTTCCAACAGAGAGTACATTATTTGCTTCAAAAGCCCTGGTACGCTTCTCACCGTCCAAACCAAAAAGAGAACGGACAATAGTGACGCTGATCCTTGGGGAAAAGGGATTGTCCGGATAAAGAGAGGAGAGAAAACATTGTTAGAAAAGCATAGATCAGCTATACGTTGCCCTGTTGGCAGGTTTTTGGAAGGGAAATGGTGCTTCAGGAAGATCATGGCGATGACAGTGTTAAGAATGAATCAGACAATGGCACTTGACCAAGATACACTTAAAGCAACAAAGAAAAGGCAAAGATGCTACATCTTATTAATCCCATTGGTTTCCAACCCTTTTAAAAGATAGAATACTTGCAAATAAAGCAAAGCTGGAATGGTTTGGATGTATATGGAAGACATCAACATGCATTTAGTGAATGCATGGTGCCCCTCATCTAATTGGCCTTCAAAAAGTATCCATTTCCTTCCACTTCCCTAAAACAAAATAACAAATGAAAACTCTAGCTCCAAGTCCTTTCTCTACCCACACAACTGGTGGGAAATTTTCCCATTTGCATAATGAGGTCATTAAACTAGACAATCTCCAAGGTCCTGACAGCTTTGATAACTGAGGCCTTACTTTTATGAGACTCTGTGACTTCTCACCCTATTTAAATGTTGAATAACATTCATACAGCACTCAGTGGTCTTCCAGGTAACTTTTGGACTCCTCTGTTTATCCAGCAACAATGGAAACTGCTAGATAATTAATATCAAACTCTATGTCTTATAGAGGGATGCCAATGCCTTGAAGCCAGAGACCCAAGTTGCCTTTTGGAATATCATGTAATAATTGGTATTACAGAGGTGCCAGCCATTTCAAAAGAAAGATGACACTTGTTAACTTGTCTCAAGAGGGCAATTCAGATATAGACAGGGTGGACTTTGTTGGACTAAAATGAAGCTTGCTGATGAAGGGAATCTTACAAAATCTAGTGCCAGCCATTTTCTTTTGGCAGGACACCAATGTCACTTGGATCCCAGTTTAGTATATAATTATAGATGATAATTGCTTTGAAGTTCATCACTCAGTGGCAGAAGCAATCATCTGATGAGTCTAATTATTCTCACATCAAGAATCATTGATGTGTCTTTGCCCATCAGAATAAATGTGTAGTTTGGTAGAATGGAAAGGAACTTATATTAGTAGTCAAAAATCTGGATCTTACAATAGAATTTCTTCATTTATTTGCTGGGCATCCTTTGGAGGAAATTATTTATGTTCTTTGGACCCTTTTCATAGTTAAAATTTAGAATAATCCCTATCCTCTATGCAAGCCCATTTCTATTTTTTAAGTTTATTAACAGATTATATTTTGTTAACATGGACTAGGTTAATTGTTGCTTTCAAAGAATAGATAAATATTTGTTAAAACCATAATACAAAAAACAGGATGGTTAAGAGAACAAGAAACAGAATCTAATTTTACCTTCTAGTTCTTTAGGTGACTCAACTGAAACTCAAAGAATTTCATTAACTTAAGCAATGTATCCAAATTTGTGGAACTGAAAATTTAGTGTTCTTTCCACTAGGTCATTTCAGTTCTATTTGAAGAGCAAAAGAGATAATATGCATAAATGCTATAATAGAGAACCATATTATATTCTGCAGTGGTTCTCAACCTCTCGGTCATGACCCCTTTGTAACAATGAAAATACATTGCAGCTTTAGGAAGGCTGAGAACCACTAGAGTCTACTGAGTATTTGAATAGTATGTTGGCAAAGAAGAGTAGGTAACGACAGTTCTATTTTCTAAATAAAAAAATTACATACATGGATAAATCAAAAATTTTTTTTGGGTTCAGCTATCAAGGTATACAAGTCAGAGGTTTTTGAATATTTAATTCAGTAATGTCTCACTGATAATATACTACAAGGAAATTTTGTTTCCAACAAGACTGTAGTCACGAGTCACTAATGGCATAATAGAATAATGGAAAGAGCATAAGCTCTTGAGGTAAGCAAACCAGGTTCCAATCCCTCTACTGGCTAGATCACTTTGGGTAGATATTTAACCTCCCTGAATATGAGATTTCTTAGAAATAAAAAAAAAGATGGAAGCATCTCTAACTAACAATGATAAGCATTGAATATTTATGTAACATTTGTCACATGCTAGTTGCTGCTTTAATAGTTTTAAATTTGTTAGGTCACTGAATTCCCAGAATAGAATCACTGTCAACCTGTTGCAAGAAGATTTATAGAAAGCCCGTGTAGCCATCTCCTTCCTCCCTCAAGTACCATCGGTGAGTTTGGTATTCATGCCAGTGACAAACATATGTGATGGCAAATGAGTCCCCTACTCTGTTCATGGTGGCTCAAATTAGGACATGTGGGAATGGGCAAAGAAAAAGTAATGGTATTGATTGTTTTGCATCTATAACAAATTGGAGACAAATCATTGAATTTTCAGATTTTTTTTTTTGTCAAGTTTTGAGGACAGTAATGCCCTAGCAATGCTCTGGTCGAAAATAGTGGTCATCCTTGCCTAATCTTTAAAAAAAAAAAAAAAAATTCTCATTTGCTGTGTTTTTAAATTTATGTTATTGATGTTTGTTCATGACTAAGCAAAAAAGATTTTTCATCTGAAAATTATCTTTTAATTAAAATATAAGCAATTTGCATCCATTATACAGGCAACATCCTATTCTTGTAAATTGATCTTGTTTTTTAAAAAAGCATAATGAGAAAGCAACCATTTCTCACAGAAGATTTTCTTTTCAAGAAATTATATCCTATAATCAAAATCTAAATTGACTTTCCAATTAGAAAAGGAATTCAGGTCAAGTATGTGAACAAGCAGTTTCAGAATTCAACCACATATATGATCTAGAACAAATATTCAACACAAGCTCTTTTTTCTGTCTTATTTACCAGAGGTCTTTTCAGCAGTTTCTGTAAATTCTTACCTTGTTGCCAAAGAGCGACTGGAGGTTCAAAAGCAACTAGAGAATAGAGCTATTATTTCTGTGACTTTTCATTAATTCTGGGCCTTATGGTGACTGAACATCTTTCTTTCCAGAAGCTCAGAGACATTGTTTACTGAGTTGGCTATGCTAATTTGTACTTTGGAACCAAGCTTGAGCTAGTACTTACTCCAGAGATGGTACAAATGAATTGAAGAGGAGCAATGGTACCCAGATCTCATAGTTTTGGAATGTGCCAAAACCTCAGCCACAAACTCCCTGGTGATTGTTCCCAAGTCTATATCTTTAGTCATAACCTTTCTTTTGAATTCTGAATATATTATATGAACTATACCTAACGTCTTTGCCTAGAAGTCCCAGAGATACCTAAAATTCAACCTGTCTCATGCATACTCATAATATTCTCCTCCAAACCTGCTCCCTCTTTGGTATTCTATATCTTGGCTCCTGGTTTACTACTATCCACCTGGAAATCCAAGCCAGAAACCTGCCATCATTCTTGATTCTTCTTTTTGTTCAGCATTTATGCCCAATGAATCTCTCCTGACCATCGGTTCTACTCGCAAAATGTCATTGAATCTGCTTGTTCCTCCAACCACTATCCTCATTTTCTCTCTCCTGGATTATTGTCATCGCTTCCTAATGGGTCTGCCCGTCTCCCTGGTAACCATTTTCCATTCCACCCACTGAACTGTGCCAGAGTGTGCTTTCTGAATAACAAATCTGATCTCGTCACTCACACAATTAAAATCCTCCAGTGGATCCCAGCCACTTACAGCATGAAAATTCAAACTCCTGAGCACAGCCCACAAAGGCTGTTTTTGATCTGGCTCCTGTGTCTTTCATCTGCAACCCAAGAATATCCTCCCTGAGCTGCTCACGGTTCAGCCTCACATAATGCTCTCTCGTGTTTCCCTGGCTTTGCACGTGCAGTTTCCATGCCTGGAACAGCCTTTCTCCTTTCCACCCCCTAACCACCTACTCCTCCTTCTAGATGCGGTACAGGTGCACCTGCTCCAGGCAGCGCTCTCTGTGCTCCTCTGTGCAGAGTCTGAGTAATGATCACGTGCATGTTCTTATAATAGTTTTTACTTCATGGCAACAGAATAGTTTTAATTCTCTTTATATATTGGTTCCCCCTCCTTTCTGTGAATTCACTTGAGCATTGTCTTTGTATTCCCAGCATCTAGCAAAGCTCCTGGCAGTGGCGTAGAAACTCAGTACATGTTTGCTGAATATGAATGAATACCGAGGCAGCTGGTTTCAGTCAAAGCCCAGCAACTCTGGGCATGCAACTTAACATCCTCCGAGACTGTGTCCTCATTTGCAAGAACGAGAATGACAAGACCTATCTTTCTGTTAAGTTACAAGAATTAAATAAGACATGGAAACGCTCTGTAAACAGTAAATGGATATACTTGTATATATTATATGTAAGATCATATAATTATTGTGACTTGTTGCACATGGAACAATATATGTTTAAAAACGGATTTATCAATACACATGGCTCATAAGGACATTTCACAAAACAAACTGAGAATGGATCTTCCCTGTATTCTTCCTCTGGTGAATTTATCCATCAAAGTCTGGCTGCATAGTATAATAGTCTTCCAAGGCTCTCCTGACTCCTCTGGCTCCCCGCATGCTCTGTATACTCTCTCTCACACCTCGCATCACTGTATTATAGTGTTTATTTATATATTTATGTTTTCCACATCCTTTTGGACCTCCTCCAATGTCACTTCATTTTTTCCAAACACTGCCTTCTCTTTCCTCAGTGATTGCCTCTCTGCAAAACGGGTCTCATTCAGATTCCCAGACCAAACTAGGGGCAATATAGAAAAAAAGATGTAAAGATCCACCATCCCCCTCATTGTCCCTCTCCTGGGTGAAGGGCATCGTGTTCCAGGGCTACCCGGGGTTCAGAGTTATTCTCTGAATTCCCCTTGATGAGCACCTGACCTTTGCTTCAGGCTCTGCAAAGCAGGCTGTGTTGGACGTTTCCCAGGCATTTTGTAGCATGATTTATTTTGGAGCTTTAAATGGATTCAGTGTCCTTGGTTTCCCTCGTTGTATCAACTCAAGTCTCTGTCTGAGGCTTGGCACACTCTCTTTCCTCCCCAGTTCACTCTTTGCTAATGTCCTGAGCTTTGCTCAGGAACTCGGAGCTATTCAGGGACATATCTCCTGGATAACAACTCAGCCTGCCTGGATCTTCTCCTATTCCTCCTTCTCTGTCCTCTGCTCTCCTTCCTTCACTTCTTCCTCTCCCCTTGTTCCTTCTCCTCCTTTTCTTACTTCTCTTAAATTAGAACCTTTTAAAAGGCAGTCAATTGCCTCTGGAGACTTGCTCAAAGCCAGGCACTGTGCTAAGTACTATATGTGCATTCTTACCATTTTTCCTTCCAAGAAATCTATTTTTAAAAGGACACTGAAGCTTTGAGGGATAAGATGACTTTGCAGATATTTCAGATAACTTGAGTCTAAAACACATGCTCTTGGCCTGAGTGACACCTGCCTTGAGGTGTCACTGACCCCACCTCTCTTGCACCTGTCTGCCTCCAAGGCTTCTTCCAAGGCTTCCTGCTACTGCCAGTGGCTCACAGTTTGGCCTGCCTTGTGACTCAGATGTTTATGGCCAGCCACACGTGTGTGTGCAGCCCATTGCACCTGGGGTGCCATCTCCATCCGCCTGCCTGCCCTGCCTTTCTTTATGTACCAACCCTCATTCCCTCCACCTCCTGACCTATAGCAAAGGGCAGGAGCTGTGACTTCTTTTTGTTCCCCAATTCTACCACAAGTGGGCCCCAGACAAATACATTCAACAAGTAAACGGACTTTTTAGAAACATAAACAGAGTAAGACAAATGTGAATAAATGCAATATTCAAAATTTTTAAGGCCACCAATTATTTTAGGTACTATTCCATTTTGATACATGAATTTTCATTTGTTTCAAAGAGATTTCTCAAAGCTGACTACTAGGCAACTTGTTGCTTTCAGTTGAATACAGGCATTATGTTTAAACCTAGACTTGAGTGTGATGGTTTGGATATGCTTTGTCTCCCGCAAAACTCATCTGGAAATAGGTCGCCTCGATGTGGGAGTGCTGGAAGGTGGGGCCTGGTGGGAGGTTTTGGGGTCCTGGGGCCGGATCCTGTCTGAACAGAACCTCATAAGGTGGGTTCTTAAAAGGGACGCTTGCTTTCTCTTGTGCCTTTCTCACCATGTAATTTCTTTTCACATGCCCTCTCCCACTCTGCTCTCCACCACGAGCACTGGCAGCATGAGAGCCTAACCAGATGCAGCTGTCCAGTCTTAGACCTTTCAGTCACCAGAACCGTGACCCTAATAAGTCCCATTTCTTATCAATTGCTAGGTCTTGGATATTGTTATCATGACATAAAACAGACTGAAAAACACTGGGTTCTTTGAAAACTGGAAAGGCAAATTCAGTCCCCTAAAACATTTAAATGTAACTTCTTCTCAATCCTAACTTTAATGTTTCATTATAATTCGAACCAAATATGTTGTCTGCATTTTCCCTTTAGCATGTTCCTGGGCAACAGGAAAAGAGCAAGTGATCATAAACTTATTTGTGGAAAGGCATCTTGATTTAGATACCATAATGAGCCGAAAAGAAACTGCCCCCCCTTTATGCTTTTGGTCGCTGGCAAACCCAAGGCCAGTTGTGAGCTTTTAAGGAGCTACTTCTAAAATCAGAAAGTTGGGAGAGCGAAGCTAATTCGAAGCCAGACATTTAATTTTGTGACTATGAGCTATGTGATAAATGTATTTTATTTTGTGTAAAGTAACCTAAATCAGCAGTTTATTCCTTGAACTCAAAGCCTGTGATAGGAAAAGAAGAGAAATAAGTATTCTATATAAGCCCAGAAAAGCACGACTATAACATACCATTTGGATCCTGGAATTGAATCCAACAAATGTCTATTTACAGATGTTGCTATTATGTTAATCCACGTACACTATCTCAGAACAAGTGAGTACTCATCTGTCTGAAAGGTGAATAGCAGGACAGGAGCCCATCGTTTCATTGTGCTTCATTTTACTGCACTTCATAGACACTGCGTTTTTACAAACTGAAAGTCTGTGGCAACCCGACATCCCGCAATTCTCTCAGTGCCATTTTTCCAACAGTATCTGCTTTCTTGCTGTGTCTATGTCACACTGTGGTCATTCTCAAATAGTCCAAACTTTATTTTTAATATTATATCTGTTATGGTGATCTGTGATCAGCAATCTTTGAAGTTACTATTATAATTATTTTGTTCATCATGAATCACTGTCATATAAGATGCATAGACAGAACGAACACTTAGTGAAAGCCGTGTGTGTTCTGACTGCTCCACCAATTTGCTATTCCCCTGTCTCTCTTTCTCTCCCTGGGTATTCCTATTTTCTGAGACACAGCAATATTAAAATCAGGCCCAATTAAGAACAGTACAGTGACCTCTAAGTGTGCAAAAGGAAGAAAGAGTCACATGTTTCTCACTTCAAATCAAGTGCTAGAACGGATTAAGTTTGGTGAAGAAGGCATGTTAAAAGCTGAGGTAGCCTGAGTTAGGCCTCTTGTGCCAAATAGTGGCCAAGTTATGAATACCAAAGAAAAGTTCTTGAAGGAAATAAAAAATACTACTCCAGTTAATGCATGAATGATAAGGAAGTGAAATTTCTTATTGTTGATATGGAGAAAGTCTGAGTGGTCTGAATAGAAGATCAAAATACCTATAACATTCCCTTAAGCCAATGTCTAATCTGGAACAAGGCCCTACCTTAATTCTCTTTGATTCTATGATGGCTGAGATAGATGAGGAGGCTACAGAAGAAAAATCTGAAGCTAACAGAGGTTTGTTCATGAAGTTTAAGGAAAGAAATGATCTCCATAACATAAAAGTGTAAGTGCTGATGGAGAAGCTGCAGCTGGTTACCCATTGATAAAAGTAGTTACACTGAACAACAGATTTCAGTTTAGATGAAACAGCCTTCTATTGAAAGACGATGTCACCTAGGTCTTTCATAGGTAGAGAGGAAAAGTCAATGCCTGGCTTCAAAACTTCAAAGAACAGGCTGATTTTCTTGTTATGGGTTAATGCAGCTAGTGTTAATGCACCTTCGCTTGAAGCCAATGTTCCTTTACCATTCTGAAAATCCTAGGGCCCTTAATAATTAAGATAGCTCTACTGTCTGTGTGCTAGAAATGGAACAAATTCGGATGACAGCACAACTCTTTACAGCATGGTTTGCTGAATATTTTAAGTCCATTGTTGAGATCTACTGCTCAGAAAGAAAGATTTCTTTCAAAATATTGTTGCTCATTGACAATACACCTGGCCACCCACGAGCTCTGATGAAGAAGTACAAGATTAATGTTGTTTTCATGCCTGCATACCCAACATCCATTCTGCACCCCAGGGATCACAAACAGATTTCAAGTTCAAGTCTTATTATTTAAAATATACATTTCATAAGGCTATGGCTGCCAGAGATAACAATTCCACTGATGTAGCTGAGTAAAGTATACTGAAAACCTTCTAGAAAAGATTCTTCAATCTAGAGTCATTAAAAACATTTATGATTCATGGGAAGAGGTCAAAATGGCAATATTAATAGTAATTTGAAAGAAGTTAATTCCAAACCTCAGGGATGACTTTGAGGTATTCAATACCTCGGTGGAGGAAGGAACTACAAATGTGGTAGAAATATCAAGAGAACTAGAATTAGAAGAGAATCGTGGAAATGTGATTGCATTGCTGTGATTTCATGATCAACTTGAATTGACCAGGAATTGCTTCTCATGAATGAAGCAAGAAAGTGATTTCTTGAGATGCAATCAGGAGTAGTCTGGTGAAGCTGCTGTGAACATTGTTGAAATTACAACAAAGGATTTAGAACATTCCATAAACCTAGTTGATTAAGCAGTGGCAGGGTTTGAGAGGATTGGTTCTAATTTTAAATGAAGTTTTACTGTGGGTAAAATGCTATCAAATAGCTTCACATGTAACAGAGAAAACTTTCACGAAAGAAAATTGCCCCTCAGCACTTGAAAGGGCTCATTCTAAAGACTTCTTTAGTCATTTTACCACAGAGACATTTGCACTAGAATGTTTATTGCAGCTCAATTTACAATTGCCAAGACTTAGAATCAACCCAAGTGCCCATACCCACATTAATGGATTAATAAACTGTGGCATATTGTATACCATGAAATACTATTCAGTCATAAAAAGATGGAGATTTTACATCTTTTGTATTAACCTGGATGGAGATGAAGAACATCTTCTTAGTAAAGTGTCCCCAGAATGGAAAGCAAGCATCCAATGTACTCAATACTAATATGAAACCTATAGATGAACAACTATATGCCCACATGAGAGAAAAACACAATTAAATTCAAGTTGGAGGAGGGGAGGGAGACTGGTAATTTCTCAGCTAATGAGCACAATGTAGAGGTATACAGCACACCCCCTGGGTGAAGGGCTCAACTACAACTTGAGCTTTACCCAACAAATGCAAACAATGCAACCTTATAATGTGTACCCTCATATTTATCTGAATTTAAAAAAAAAAAATCCACTCTGCCAAATGGTATCTGAGATTAAATCATTTCTTCCTTCATTTGGTTCATTTAGTGTGTTGTTACTGAAAGGGTGCTTTTGCCATATGTAATTCCATCTTAAAGGTACTTACTTAAGAGTAATATCTAGGACTTACCAGCCAGTGGGAAGAAATTTGATGTCATTTTAGTCATTCTACATGTTGATTTTCAAAGTCCCTACTTTCTTAAGTAACAGAGAACATTAGAGAAAAACACAGTTCAAGTGGGAGGAGGGAAGGGACTCTATATGTAGAATCAAAAAGTAGCCCAGAAAGCCACCAATATTTATGTTTTTGGCGAGAGTAATTTCTAATTTGTCCATAGATTCATTGGATTAATTACCAAGTACTAAGAAAGAGTGTGCCTGCACTTTGGTTTCTTAGCTCTAGGAGTCCTGTGCAGGGTGAGGTGGGGTTATGAGCTGCTGGGATACAACCATCTGCAGTCTGGCCACTGCCTCCTGTTTTCACCACCCATTTGCAGCTGATGGTCCTCTGAGTTCTCTCTCTATACTGGGGCCACAGTCAGCCCCTTCCAGACAGTCATTCTTCTCTCTACACTATCGCTGCTCTTGCCTTTTAGATATACTGTACTTACTAAAGTCTTCTGTGGTAGGCAGAATAATGCCCCACCAAAGATGCCCACCATCTGATCCCCAGAACCTGTGACTATGTTATGTTGCATGGCAAAGAGGAATTCAGGTTATAGATCAAATTAAGGTTGGTAATTGGCTGCTTTTATAACTTTTATAATGCATCAGAGAGAGTATTCTAGATTATTCTGGTCGACCTAAATGTAATGATAAATGTCCTTAAATGGAAGAGAAGGCAAAAGAGGACATGCAAGTGGAGCAGTGTAGGAAGGACTTGATCCACAATGGCTGCTTTTAGAAGGGGTCACGGGAGCTGGAGAAGTCAATGTGGCAGGTGCTCCGGCAGCAGGTGCTCCGCTGGAGCTGCCAGCAGGAGCACAGCCCTCTGCATCTTCACTCTCATTTAGTGAGGCTCGGGTCAGGCTTCTGACCTACAAAATTGTAAAACAGTAACTCTGTGCTATTCTAAGCCACTGAATTTGTAGCAATATTTTTGGTGGCAGCCATTGATAAAAAGCAGCATTCTTAGAATGGAAATATCTTGTCTTCCACAACTTCCGGGAAATGGGATGCCCACACTCTCCTAGAGTCCTCACTTGTCTGACGTTAGATGCTAGTGACTCTTTCTCCCCAGACAGGAGGCCATGTCTACCTTTCTCGCATCAATGCCTTTTGAAGGGAAGGGATGGATTTTATAGAGAAATGTGTGGGCCTCTGGCTACACACTAATTTTATTCTTTAAATGGCCTTCTTCCATCAGAGGCACCAATATTCCAGACAGCTGTGAGGAGTACTGCTCTGTCTCACTAGCACCTGAAATTATTGCTCTTTTTCACATGGGCCAAGCTGGGCTAACTTGCCCTGCCTGCCAAACGTAATGTCCTCGTGGCAGGTTTTCCTGCAAAGGCCCAAGGTCTTTTGGGGAAGTCTGGCTCCTGCTCTGCGCCCTACCAATTGTATCACCTGTGTCTCTATATATCAAACACTAATGGCACACAGTTCCCACACACTTTCCTATGGAGATTAGGAGCTCCAGAAAATCAGGCAAGCAGCCCAGACACCATCTTTGTCATTACCTCATTATTCATGATGAGTGTGGAGTTTCCTGAGCAATCTAGAGCAAAGAAGAAAGTGAATACATTAAAGCATTGCTCCACATCCTGTCCCAGTCCACCTCCTGCATAGCCAATACCGACTACAAGAAAATTAAGTATCTGATGGTCCCTGTCCTCAAGGAGCTTAGGTACCTATTGAAGAGATTGACACAATGTGATTCTCCTGGCAGTGCCATAGTCGGCAGTGAGCTCCAGAGCTGCTGCTTGGCTGGGTCTGTTCAGATCAGCCAGAGACTCTGCTTACTGGTTGTAAAGTGTTTTAAATGTGGGAAAACAGTAAACTCGAGATTAAGTCATTTTTAGGGTAGACATGAAAGACAATTGGGAGAGAAGAGTCAGAATGTTGAGGAATTAATAAGAGCTGCTAACTAGTGGGAAGAGTATTCCCAAGCATGAGCAAAGGTTAGGATTCAAGCCATTGTTTGCTGTGTGTGGAGCATATTAAGTTATCCAAGGTGGCCAGGCTGCTAAGACAGAGCCTAGGGGAGGCCAGGGGCACTAGATGATTTGTGTCTGTGTAGTGTGATTACAAAACTTTTAAAAAGCTGATCAATGTAACAATTTTGTGAACATTTTTTGTTGTTGAAATGAGTGTCTTCAGTCATTTTTTTTTTTCACCCAAAGCTTGCTCACTGGGGGGCCCTGGGAAATACTCTGTCATGTGGCTGTAAGCATGACTGATTTGTTAAGTGGATTTTTAGTTTTTATTTTGCTTTTTAAAATGTTGAATTAGTTGTTTAGCCACTTATTTCTTCCTTGAGCTGTTCATAATAGTTGAAAGCACAACGTAAATGTCTATCAGTAACATGGAGTATGGTATCTCAGGAGCCTGGATGGTCTGTGTTCATACTCCATGTCTACATCCAGGCACAATGGGACCTTGGATGTGACTTAGCATCTATGAGTCTCTCTTTTTGCATTTATGTAATACCATTCATAATATTTGTTTCACAGAAATATTGATGGTTAAAATACATAATTAAAACTGAAATTTGCCACAATGCCCCCCAAACACTAAGCCCTCACTCATAAAAAGGTTGCTACTTTCATCCCTACCTTCTTCTGGTACTTTTTTTTAATTAAAAAAAGTAATGAAATTATTATTGCAGAAAAGGAAAATCAAAACAGTAGTACAAATACAAAGAATATTATAATCCAACCTATTCTAGGACAATTGCCATTAATGTCTTGATGGATATTTTTTATGACCTTTTGTGTAATTTCTACATATTCTTACATATTATTGAAATATTTTCTTTTGTAAAATGAGAATTCCATGCATGCTTCATTATCACCCATGATAATTAATTTGACTATCATTTGGTGGAAATTTATGTTATTGCAAAAATGGAAATTAATGTTTCAAATGATTCTAAAAATTGATAAAAATAAGGCGGTGCCTGTGGCTCAGTTGGTAGGGTGCTGACCTCATACACTGGGGATGGTAGATTCAACCCAGACCCGGCCAAAAAAAAAAAAAACCGGTCCCGGCCACACTGCAACAAAATATAGCCAATAGCCAGGCGTTGTGGAGGGTGCCTGTAGGCCCAGCTACTCAGGAGGCTGAGCCAAGAGTATTGCCTAGGCCCAGGAGTTGGAGGTTGCTGTGAGCTATGTGATGCCATGGTACTCTACCAAGGGCAATAAAGTGAGACTCTATCTCTACAAATAAAAAAAAATGACAAAAATACTAGAAGTCATATAAAGAGTAGCAAAATATTGCATAATTGCCAATACCCTAAAAAAAAAAAAAAGCCATTTGGTCATCACTGAAACCTCATTTCCAGATGGACTTGCTTTCTTTCCATTAAAATTATTTTGAAAATGCTTCATTTTATTAAATTGTTTCTGGCCAAGTCATATGCTGCCAGGACAAACATGAGACTTTGGCTACAGGAAGAGGCGAAGGTGTGAAGATCATGGACAATACATTAAAAGGACTTAACGATGGGGGATGAGGAGCCTTTGAAGAGTTTTAGAGTAGAGGCTGAGGGGCGGCGCCTGTGGCTCAAAGGAGTACTGGAGTAGGGTGCTGGCCCCATATACCAGAGGTGGCGGGTTCAAACCCGGCCCTGGCCAAAAACTCCAAGAAAAAAGAAAGATGGAGGCTGAGGAGTTTCCATCCCAGTTTTAGACCTTGCAAAACAGAGACTATGAAAAAGTCACCCAGATAACTTAAGTCACCTTTTGAGGAAGGTAAGCTTGTAAGTTAAACCAAAGAAAGGTTCCAGTAAGTTAGCTTGAATCCTTTATAGACAAGATTAAGAGCAAGTACGTAAAAATATAAATAAGCAATCATTATGTCAAATTCTGACCTGTGGAACATACAGGGATTCCTTTTTTGTTGCTGTAAAGTGTGTTGCATTAATAAACTGAATACCTGTTGCTTACATTAGTGTTCTCAAAAAGAAAGGGAAAAATAAATTAGCTGTGACTCTATTTATGGACTGGCTGACTGCAAAAGGAAATAGTTAATTCCTCATGGCTGCAGGGAAGCACTTTATCTCCAGTGACAGGTCTAAGAGTTACTGTCCAGAGCAAATGCTTTATCCGGCTGGCTCCTGTTTCCACTTCTGCTGAGTCTGAAACGGAGGACTGGCGCAATATTTGTCCTCAAATTTGCTTAATGATTTTGTAAACTTTGCTTTAACTCCATCCATGAAATATGTGTGTGTGTGTGTATATATATATATATATATATATATATGAAAATATATGTGTGTGTATATATATATATATTTAAATGTCCAAGATCTTTTAAAAACTATGCCTCTCTAGTGACATGTCTGATTGACCAACATTTGGGCTACAGTGGCACAAGGAAATTGCCAGTAATCAGTGCTGTGAATACACATGCCTACCTGATTCATCCACTGGGCTCCGTTTGGTGCTATTGCTTTTGTTGTACATTCATTAAAATTCCTAGCAGGACACAAAATGCTGAACATCACCCAAAACAAAACCAAACAAAATCAACCAACCAAAAGAAAAAAAAAAAGAAAGAAAGAAGAAAAGGACCTTAGGCATAGATACAGCAATGTTTAATGAAGAAACAAAACCAAACAGATCGTTTATATATTGCTTATCCTGCTTTAGCTCATTGGTAATTCTTTTTTAAGTTTGAAGTTTTGTGGAAGTTATAAAACTCCTGCAACTGAGTTTTGCTTATTTAACTTCCTCTTTACTTCACGCAGAAAAGTGAAAAATAAAAATGTTTAAATGGAAATTATGTAGTCTTTCACACTTCCTGTATATGTTTAAATATAATGCAAAACCCCACCACATTTCACCTCAAGTGTTTTGGCTATTAAATCTCCTAAAAATAAAATTTTGCTATTTGCAAGTTGAGGAAGCAGGTAAGGGTTAAAATAGATATTTCATAGGTAAAACGTGTATACTAACATATGCAAATATTTGGGGCTTTATTTTTGTATAAATATAACTATATACTTAGTATATACCACATACCCTAACTGTATGTACCAAATATGCAAATATTTGGGGCTTTATTTTCAAAAACTACAAATAAAAGTTAATTCCAATTTTAGAAAATGCAATTACATCTTAAGGGAAAGTTATAAACTATTCCAAGATAGAATTGTCATTGGATATAAGCTATCAGGTATTTTTTTTATTGAATACATATGTACCCACTGGCTTTACATTTGCATGAGGTAGGGAAAGAAGCAGAGATTGGATAGGTCCTGTGGTATACTTTATTTTGAATAGACATTGTGTTAAATGGAGAAACAACCACTTTCAGTAAATATGTCTGAGTTTTGGTTAGCTCCATATGTTCTATTCTTGCTCTATTTTATGAGAGCAGAAAGCATGAGTTTTGGTCTGGTATGTCACCACCTGATCAAGGCCACATTTCCTAAAGCCCCTTGCTTTAAAGGGTGTGGACCTGTGGCCAGTTTCTGGCTATGCATGGTCAAGTTCTGGAACATTTCCTGCCTTTTCTTTTTTCTTTCTGCTACTGGGAGGTGAACGTGATAGCTGACATTTATCTTGAACTTCGAGAATAAGGAAGCCTATTAGTGATGACAACTTGGAAAACTAGAGGCAACTTTTGTCCCAGATCTGACTACAAAACCACCAGGCCAGGCCACCCTGAACTACTTCGATACAAACGTTCATGAAAGAGGAAACAAAGGTTCATGCTTATACCACTGACAGTAATAGGGACATCATTATCCCTGCCCAATAGGATGTGATAACTTCCAAGATTGCCTGATTTCCATTCTTATTTTTCCAAGTGAGGGGGTTTTTTGTTGTTTGTGTGATTACTTTGTTTTTTGGTGCAATAAGGTTTGCTGGTGTTCAGGGCAGAGAATTGGGTCATTGGAGCCATATCTATATTTATGAGAGATGAGTTCCCGTCAACTCAGAGATGCAAGACTTGGTGGTCTTTGGGATAACTCTCTTCTGAAAACAGGGGTAGGAGGGGCTTATAGAAAAAAGCGTGCATATGGTATTTGGATGGCCAAAGTGTCAGATAATATCAGACAATGCTAGTTGTCTTATAATATCAGTTCTGCCTTTCTTCTAAGCAAAGCTGAGCTATGGGGTGGCGCCTATGGCTCAGAGGAGTAGGGTGCCAGCCCCATATACTGGAGGTAGAAGATTAAAACCCAGACCGGCCAAAAACTGCAAAAAAAAAAAAATCTGAGATATGACAACTTAGAATAAAGACGTTTCCTTCCTAGCCTTAGCACACAGCTACATGTGATCATGCAACCGAATTTTTGAAATTTTTGAAACATGTCCTTACAGGAAGTAGTGTAACCCCTTTACTCTCCTTCATCTAGCTTGTTTCTTGGAACAAGGATACACTGGCTAAAGATTCATTAAAATATGCTGAATGATTCTTCCTTCCCTTGCTCCCCAAAGATACCCCTCTCCAGTTCCTGCGAATGTTGCTTAACACTGGGGACTTTGCGGGTGTAATTAAATCAAGGATCTCGAAAGAAGAAGATTTTCTCAGATTATACACATGGATCCTAAATGTAATCACATGTATCCTAGTAAGAAGGATTCCAGGGAGGAATGCAGACAGAGGAAAGACAGTCATATAAGCACAGAGTCAAAGACTGGAGGGAAGAGGCCACGCAGCAAGGGAAGCTGACAGCAGCAGAAGCCGGGCAAAGCAGGACATGGATCTCCCTCCAAACCTCTGGAGGGAGTACACCCTTTTTGGTTCCTGCTCAATTAAATTGGTTGTTGACTTCTGGCCTCCAGAACTGTGAAAAGGTGGGAGAGTAAGTCTCTGTTAGTTTCTTTAGTAGCGTGTGGCAATTTGTTACAGCAGTCCTGGGAAACTAATACATCCAAAAAGGCAAGATTTTACTGCAGGCCAGTTATTGTGCTAAGTGCATTAATATGCTTTTCTTACTTACTCTTAAATCCTGCACTACTATTTTCTATTTCATGTGAGAAATATGAAACACATATCTCATCCGAAGTTAAATACTCAATAACATTAGCATGTTAGGGATTCTAATTAATGGGTAGGTTATATGAAAATCCACATTTCTCCCATTACACTGTGCTGCCAATAGTCTTTCCCACTGTTATTGTTTGTCTTTCCTGGTAAAGTTTGGCTTTTCTTTCCTAGTGCTGTCTTTAGAGAAGGTGGCTGATATAAGTGTCTTAACTCTAACAACTTCTTAGAAACATGAAGACAATTGTGAAGCCTCTACAAAATATTGTCCCCTTCTCTATGCCATACTGTTTCTCCTGAGCATGGGTCAGGAGACCCTTCTGACTTCTTTCTCCTTTACTATTGACATTTTACAAAGATACAGGGTCTCTCTAAGACCCTTCTGACTTCTTTCTCCTTTACTATTGACATTTTACAAAGATACAGTGTGTCCCAACTCCGCAGAAGATTTCAGTAACAGCCAAGGCTAGTACTGGAATACATTTCTAGGCAGATCAGAAATCACTTTAATCGCTCTTGTTTTGATTTGACAAAAATAAGAGTGAAGTTCCAGAATAAAAAATAAAGTCACTTCTATATAATCCAAAATATGGCTGGGCTCATTCTTAGTAATTGCAGACTATGTAGGAGGACATTATAATCCATGGAGAGGAGGTCGATTTGTAGATTAGAAATGGTTTTATGTAGCTTTTAGCTCTGACTGAATTTCATTTTTCTGAGGAAGGAGGAGACTCCCCAGGTTCTCTTTTTAAGATCTAGGCTCCAATAAGCGATAAAGTGACAAAATGATTTGGAGAAAGCAAATGAATCGGTTATTGGAAGAGGGAGAAAAGACCCACTTCCACCCATGGGAACAGCTTTCACCCAAGGGGGACAATGTAGTAGATGTCCTAGGAGAACAAAGCCTTCCTCTGGCTCAGAGACGGTGCACAAACATTGGATTGTTGCCGGGCTAGTAGCAGGTGGTGATATGTCCTCTGCCAACACATGTTCTTTTCCTTTGATAATGGTGCTCAGAATTCTTGTTGAATAGCTGGGTACATTTTCTAGCTTTCTGGGTGGGAAATCAAATCAATGGGACTGTGACACCCTTGAAAGATAATATTGGCATCACTTAAGGGAGGTATCTATGACAGGCTGTGTTTGTTTATTTTAAGATGAGCCAGACCAAATGCCCAAATAACTATATTTGTCATATCAGATAATGATTTTTTAGAAACTAAAGTCTCCCAATTCGATATTTGAAATGGGTTTGAACCAGATATTTTATACTCAATTATTTCTGGTTTTAAATGCACTAAACTGTCTTCAGTTATGTCACTAGGCCTTGATCCACAAACACAGAGTAAACTCATAAAATCCTTCTGGTGATGGAATCCATGGAATCACAAAATGAAACAACAATACCATGTGGAAAGTTTAGTGATACCTGTTCTAAGTCAGTGTAACACGATGAAAAAGAGACTTGCTTTCAGTTGGATTATTTGAGCTAGACTTACATATTTATAAGCTATTTGGCTAATTTAAAACAGAACTTCTACTTGTACATTACACTAATCTCAGACCATATTCTGTGAAGTGCAAGTCACACACTTAACAAAATAAATCAAATTCATTTCATTTTTCAACCCCCCTTACCTGGGATGGGTTGTGGGCACAGTCAGTTTTAGACATTTCCCTCTTCTAAGTTTGTATCCATGATTGAGGGTCATTACAGAGGTGCCGAAGTGCACAGGTACGTTCCAGGTACGTACGTTCGTACGTTCCACAGGTACGTATCCATCATCTCTTCCAGTCCTCCAGCATTGGCTCACAAAAGCAGCCTCTGATGTGTCTCTTGTTCCCGTATACAAATCCCCTTCAAGAAGTGGCGCTCTCAATTTATTGATCCATTCGTGTGTTGATGGGCACTTGGGCTTCTTCCAAGACCTAGCAATTATGACCTGGATTTTAAAACTGGGTCTTCTTCTTGTTGGCCTGTCTCAGAGTTTCATCACCTTCTCCCATTGGTCCTTGAGGTCCACGTGCTCCAAGCTGGGGTTGA
>CAUYQV010095989.1:0-26642 GCA_963574575.1 Galagoides demidoff
ACTAATCAGCCCGGATGATCTTGATGGGAATATGCCTCCTACTAATCAGCCCGGGTGATCTTGATGGGAATATGCCTCCTACTAATCAGCCCGGGTGATCTTGATGGGAATATGCCTCCTACTAGTCAGCCCGGATGATCTTGATGGGAATATGCCTCCTACTAGTCAGCCCGGATGATCATGATGGGAATATGCCTCCTACTAATCAGCCCGGATGATCTTGATGGGAATATGCCTCCTACTAGTCAGCCCGGGTGATCATGATGGGAATATGCCTCCTACTAATCAGCCCGGGTGATCTTGATGGGAATATGCCTCCTACTAGTCAGCCCGGATTATCTTGATGGGAATATGCCTCCTACTAGTCAGCCTGGGTGATCATGAAGGAAGAAACCATGCTCTGTCGTATGAAGAGCAGAACAAACTGCGGAGCAAACCCAGATTGACGTTAGATCTGTGTCCTGGTGTGTTAGTGAGAAGAGCTCAAGTCAGGTTTACTGTTTCACAGGCAGGGGAGCTACAAGAACAGACATTGCCCCTGTGGACGGAAGTGGGCGATGTCACTTTAATTGTGGGGAACGTGGGATTTTAAGTTCTAGACCCTCTGTTGTTTCCTGGGGTAAATCTAGCTCAGGAGATGAGAACAATTCACACTGGTCTGCAGGAAGCAACAAAGCGGAGGAGGAAATGAGGAAAGAAGATAAATATGAGGGTGCTGTGTTTTGTCCACATTTTATTCTGATAAAAATGAAATCTGAGATGTGAAACCATGTGGACAGAAAGCCAGAAAACCTTGGTGGCGGGAGTGTGATATAAATAGTGTACAAGACTTCCGAAATATGAAGTTCTGGAAATATATCAAATTAGAAGGTATTTTCTTTCTCTATCTCATTTCATGGCTGAATGAAGTCTATAGATGAATGAAATAATAAAAATCCTAGTCCCTGATCTCAAAAGATTCAGATTACATTTTTAAAGAAGAGTCAAAAATTGTATGTAGGATAGAAAAGAAAGGAAGAATTGAGGGTAGTTCCAAGGTTTCAGACCTGAACAACTGAAAAGATAGAATTATATTAACTGAACTTGGAAAGAACTAACAAATAGTTACTAAACAAATGAATGAAAAAATATATATAAAGAATTACTAGCTGGATATGGTGGTGCATGCCTGTAGTCCCAGCTTCTTGGGAGGCTGAGGTGGGAGGATTATTTGACCCAGGTTGCCGTGAGTTATGATGACACTACTGTATTCCAGCCTAGGCAACAAAGAGAAAGTTTATCTAAAAAAAAAAAAAATTATTTGGGCATGTTGCTTTACAAAAGGCATATTGGACTAAAGATGTGTCTGCACATTCTAACCTAAGCAAGGATGAATTCTTTGAGATAGTAAGTGAAACTTTGAGGTATAGTAAAGAGAAAGATATCCATTTTTAATCCATTCCGAAGTTGTAATTTCAAATTACTTTTCTGAGTGAGTGCCTCCTTGTTGTATGTGCTTTTCAGGTCTTATGCCTTTCAGTGTAAGCTAAAGAGAGAGAATGAGTGGGGACATTACCTCCCTTCTTTTCCTCTAGTGTGAACTAACTCTTGGTTCACTCTTGTTTTCACTCGCAGAACAGAGACGGCTAAAAAAGACAGACATCCCCCTGCTGCAGAGGCTCCTGCAGGGACCATCCCAAAGCAACGCTCGCATTTTCCTCATGGATAAAGATGCGGAAGAAATTAGCAGCGATGTACGAATGCCAGCCCCTAAACCTGTTTGCTTCCCTCCTGACTCAGCACCCCTCACATAAACCTCTGCTCTTTTTTTTCTTTCTTAGGTGGCTCAGTATATTAACTTTCATTTTTCTCTCTTGGAATCCATTCTTCAAAGATTAAATGAAGAAGAGAAAAGAGAGATTCAAAGAACAGTAACAAAGTAAGTCAAGCGCCCACGTGCTAGTATGTGGTTCTTCAATACTTAAATGCTCAAAATGTGACCAATTTGTAATACTCTCTCCCTCCTTCCCACTTTCAGATTCAATACAGAAAAGGCTGTTATACAGAAATGTCTTCAGCACAAACAGGCAGTGAAGACAGAAACCACAGTGTAGCAGTCAGGTTGCTATTGCTAAGACACTTCGACAGAGTTAGATGTTACTGTGTGATCCATGCATCAGTTCTGTACTTGCTTTCATACAAATATTTATGACCTTGGATTTGTAGAAAATTGAATGTCAGAAAAGCTTGTTTCTCTTGAAGTGCTGAGATTAACTAGGGCTCACAGCTGGACTAAAATGAGCTTGAATTTAGCTTCAGTAACTGAAATAAGCCTGGATACTGTGTATTCCAAATTCCTTTTATCGTAAAACGTGTAACGAACTCGACTATAAATGGTGTCTTCAAACACGTAGATTAAATATCTTCTTTTCACTTGAACTCTCAAGAGAATTGAAACATCATTACTGGACTGAGAAATTACTCAGAAGTAAAATCTGCAAGTTCTTGAAATAAAAGAGAAGTGCATGTTTACACCGTCAAGGAATCTGATGGTGACCGCGTTTCACAACCCCTTGAAAGCTCTGTCGTTTTCACAGCATCGAGGACTATCTTTATGTGGGTAGGTGACTCCTGGCTCTCTGTAACATCAGAGCTCCCTGTCCTTGGGGGAGGAAAAGATTAGGAACTCTTAAAAATTCCAATTGTGTTTTCTCAACCTGGCTCCTTCTTTTTGTTTCTTTCTCTTTTCTACGTGTGACTTCCCAAACTATTCTTAAGATTTTTTAAAATAGTTGAACTCTTTTTCTTTTTTAATTTTTCCAAACAAATAACCACAGATAGTCAATACACTGCATCAACTAAAACAAAACCTGGTCCACAAATCCCTATTTGTTGCTAAACAAATACAATGAATAAAGCACAGCCGTTGTAGCTGAAGCTGGGCGGGGATCTGGAGCCCGGCCCTGCTGGCACCTTTCTTATCCTATAAGACATCTCCCAAGGTCCACAAGTATTGTCTATGATTATATTAAGAAATCTCTATTAAAATGGAGTTTTATGTAGCATTTTTCCATTCTCTAAACTAATTACATTTGCATTCCTAATAAGCATATTATTAAATCATGTAGTCATATTACACATACTAAGGAACACAGTTGTATAAAGTAAACCCAGTTGGAAGATTGATTACCAATATTAAAATCAGATACAATTTTAAGGTAAAGGTATTACTCCTCAGTGTTACCATCTCTAACCTGGGTGAAGAGGAAAATGTGCTGTGGCCTTTTCACTCCTAGAAAATCTGTTTTACTGAGTCTAACAGAGGCTTATACTTTTATCTATTAATAAGAAAATAATCTCATCTCACTAAAATAGGGCAAATGTAATAGTTAAAATTCAGAACGCTTATTAAAGTGCTGTCCAGTACCTGCCATACACATGACAAAAGATTGATCTTTAATATGAAAGTCTATAAATTGCATTAAAAAAAAGAAAGTAGACGGTACAAAATAAAATCACTAGAGGAAATACAAGTATATGAGAAAAAGCTGGTCTTTCGAATGATCGACAGTATTAATCTAATCAGAAGACAGAATCCAGGCAGAAATTCAAACGGGGGAAGTTTAGTTACAGCTAAAATGGAAAGAGAACTGTAAGGCTGAGGGAGAGACCTCTAAAAAGGAAAAGCTCGAAACGGGAGTTTCTACCTTCCCCGATAGGAGAAGTGCTCCGGGTGGCCCGGGCCAGAGCAGGACCGCAGGTGTTAGGCAAGCAGGTGCAACCATCTGGGGCGTAGGTGACCTGAGGCAGGTGGGCAGATGCTTGAGCAGCCTGGGGCTTTGCTAAGGGTGAGCACAAAGGAATCTGGGTGCAGCCGCAGGCGCTGCCGGGACCGAGAGCTGGCGGGGCATCTTTAAGCCCGCGCAGGACTAAGTCGCCGAGTGGCCCGCTGGGGACCTGCTACAGGGTCGTCTCTGTGGGTGTGCGCCCGGCTGAGGGACACGGAGAGCAGAGGGACAGACCCCTGGGGCTCCAGGTTAGACCGCACTGGCCAAACCCAAGGCTGGAGAAGCGCTCACGGGAACGGGCGCTGGAGGGGCTGCGCCCCCGGGCGGCTATCCCGGGAAGGCCGCTCTGCCCCGCGGCCGGGACAGTGCTGGGCGCGGCACCTGCGCAGACGCTGCCCCCGCGGTCTCTGCGGCGCCCTCTGCCGACCGCGCGGGACACGTCGCCCAGCAAGCGACAGCCGATCCGGAGCTGGGAGACTACAAAACAGAACCTGACCAGCCCTCAGAACACAAAGTGAAGGAAAATGAAACACGCATTTCAGTCTATGGCAAAGTTTAAGGAATGATGGTATTAAGTACTCAGTGGATCACCAGATGGGCATTCCAGCGCCCTGCGGGGAACCTGCGACCTTGGGGCCCTTGGGGCCTTCGGTCCCTGAGTGTAGCCATTTGACTGAGTCCCAATTGTACAGAACAAATCCTTTCAGCCAGGGGTTTGTTGGGTGAAGTTCGGGTTCGACTGAGGGGCTGTACTTGGGCATCAGCACCAACCCCTACTCTGAAGATCTTACCATGTGGAAATAATGATAGATACAAACGCATTCTGCAAAGATATTTGTTACATTGTTATTTATTGTGATAGAAGGAAGTTAAAAGTCTGTGTTGGAAAAATAGAAGAAAAGAACCATGTATTCATAGAATGTTACATAGCCATTATAATTATGTTTCCAAATAAATTTTAATGATGGGATAAATTTTCTTTATATATAAAAGTAATATGTACACATATAGTCCAAAATATTTATCATATTTATAAGGTATTAAGGTCTGACGATTAAGTTCATGAACTCATCCTAGAAAGTGCTACCTCATTGAATATCACTATGGTCACCTCTGAAGTGACCTGGGGAAGCTCAGCACCTACACCAGGGCCTACTCCACCCTTCACAGCAACTGTGGAACTCTTTCAGAAATGGCCATAAGAGCTGTTGTCATATTGCCCTTGAGGTCCTAAACGTCCCCAAAATGTAGGGAAATTAAAAACTCACGGGGGGCCAGATCTGGTGGGTAAGGAGCATGTTCCAATACCCGTATTTGTTTGCCGGCTGAACACAGAGTGCCACCAGCTGGTGCACTGCCCAGATGCAAGAGCCACACCTTTCTCATGCCAAGACTTTCAGTAAAGATTTCCCTGTTTCTCTACTGATTGAACTTGGCTTGCTGTGCTTCTCACAGTCAGGCACTGATTCTGACACACAATTCAACACATTTTTGCCATGTTCTCTTCAGTTCTGCCCGTTACTGGCCACCCTGACCACTCTTCAGGGACTCTGTCCCCTCAGATAAATGTTTCATCCACTTGTACGCTGAAGTTTTCTTCATGGTGTTATCCACATAAACTTGGACTAATACCCTGATTTCACTTCCACTTTTGACAAGTTTAACAAGAAATTTATGAATGTTTGTTGCTCTAATTCAAGTTTGACAGCTCATGAAAACACACATCAGTAATGAACACCACTCAGCAAGACACCACCACATATCACTACAAACACAGTGATGAGACTCTGCTATTCCGAGTTTATGAACCCTTGCTAAGCCAAGTGCAGTGTTGCCAATGTAAGCACATGGTGGCCAGACTGTGAACTTAATTGTCAGATCGTGTGTACATGTGTGTTTATATGTGTATGAGCGTACACTAATATTTATGTATGCACACACATTCACAACCAAAAACATGTTAAAAGTGCTTATGAGTCCTGTTTTTCTAATTTTCTATATTTATTAAATGTTCTGTAATTAATATTTATTATTCTTAAATCAAGATATAGAAAAATTATTACTTAAAAATTGTCACCAAAAAAGTGCACACAATCACAGAGTTCTACTGGGTACGAAGAAGTTCAGATCAATTATTCAGATGAGACAGTAGCATCACTTCTGTGGTAACTTTAAATATGTCCTTGAAGTCTTTGCTGCTCCTCCTTTCAAGAGATAGAGCCTAATTTTCCTCTTCTTGAAAGTGGGCTGAACTTAGTGACTTCTTTTTATTTCATTTTACTTTTAATTGACCAATAGTAACTGTATAAGGTACAAAGGGATGTTATGGCATGTTCATTATGGAATGATTAAATTGAGTAATTGACATAATCATTGCCTTATCATTTCTTTGTGGTGAGAACATTTAGAAATCTACTCTTTTAGAATTAGTGTCTCCTAACAGAGGAAGCAGAAGAGACAGTGTAAGACTCTGGAGACCGGGTCATAAAATCCACTGTGTCTTCCCTCTTCTCCCTCGTGGATTACTCGATCTGGGGAAAGCCAGCTGCCACGTCCTGGTTATCCCTGGAAAGGACATGGAACTTGATAAGGAAACATGACCTTCTGCCTAAAGCTATCAAGGAATTGCAGCCTTCCATCAACAGCCATGTGAGAGATACATCTTTAAAAGAAAAAATTGTTGGAGATTCATTGAGCATACAAGATACCAGGTTACACTGATTGCATTTGTTAGGTAAAATCCCTCTTATAATTGTGTCTTGCCCCCAAAAGATGGGTCACACACTGAGACCCCACCCTCCTCCCTCCTTCCCTCTCTCTGCTCTTCCCTCTCCCCACTTCGCACCATGTACTAGGTCATTAATTACTCTCATATCAAAATTGAATACATAGGATTCTTGTGATGCTTTACTAAGAATAATGTGTTCCACTTCCATCCAGGTTAATACAAAGAATGTAAAGTCTCCATCTTTTTAGTAGCTGAATAGTATTCCATGGTATACATATACCACAGCTTGTTAATCCATTCGTGGTTGGTGGACATTGAAGCTGTTTCCACATTCTGGCGATTGAATGGTCCATCTTAAAAGTGCATCCTCTAGCCTCACGCAAACCTGCAGATGGCTCACGTCCCGCCTGATAGCTTCAGGAGAGAACCTGGGCCAGAATCCTGGTGAAACCCCCCAATTCCTGATCCTCAGAAACGGTGTGACATAGGAAGTGTCTGTTGTGAGGTGCTGCTCGATGTAGGATAATCTGTTACATAGCAATAATCACACAACTTCCAGGACAAAAACCTGCTTATGTAGGCTTTGGTTTTACATAATACGAGAATATAAATTTTCTTCAAAAAATCATTTATCCTTATTTTAGGTGGTCCAAATATTTCATTCTCAGTTACATATTACTTAACATTAACATCCAGACAATATACTTACTAAATGATAGAGGCCCTGTCACATTCATTTTTGTGTGAACTTTGCTGATCAGTTCAGACCCATAGGAAGAAAGAAAATAAGCATGGCCTGAACCAGTGGTTCTCAACCTGTGGGTCGTGGTGCACAGGAACTGTATTAAAGATTCATGGTATTAGGAAGGTTGAGAACCACTGGCCGAAACAGTTACGATCCCCAAATAGAAACATCTTCACAACTTAGCGGTTGCTCGACTGAATGGGCTCTAATGCCTTTCATCAGACTTTACACTTTCCAACAGGCCCTGTCCTCTAGCTGAAAGATGTAATTAGCATAATTCCTCTCCCACTTTCAAGACCCCACATTTGGAATGAACAAAAATTACTGCCTCCACATTACAATGTGAGATTCTTTTGCTATGGGGTAAAAACAAGCCATCAATATCAGCTTCTTACTGACTTTTAAAACTACTCTAGGCTAATCCCACTGTTTCACTACATGGTCAGGTAGCGCAGCCCAAGAGGATCAAAAGTCTTAGGACTGAATCAAAGTTTCTTTACCCCCTACATGTATACCAGTATAAACCCCTACATTAATTCCGGAAGTTCTCCATAATTTTTACCTGTCTTTATTCAAATAAAAATTATTTGTGGAAATCCAGACATAAAGATAAAGTGAGACCTCATTTAGCTGAAGCGGGAGCAGGACCCCCCAAGTGGCACCATTAAGGTATACCCATGCACCTGCACACACATCCTGGGGGCAGTGACTTGCACCCCAAAGAGCCTGCAGGATTCTGTGGGAAAACAGTTAGAAATTTATTAATTTCCTACTTCCCCCGTTCTCAACCAGTCTCACACCAAATAATTTAAAGGACAATCTATGTAGACTTGATTTTCTAAACACCTCTGGAATTTAAGGTATCCTCGCTTCTTTTGTAACCCATAACTTTAGAATAAATCCTCATGGGAAATTTCTTCATCAGTTTAACCCAAGATGTTAATACTAATCTTGTCTGTTGTCTTGGAACCCAACAGTAGTGACGGACGCCATCTTTCCCTATATCTGTGCTTCTTTGCCTTATTTACACCATAGTTCCTTGGTAGATTTCTAACTGCTATTATAACACATGCTGTAAAATATGTTTCTGGTAAGGGTAAGGTGGGAGGAAGGCCACAGAGGAGGAGTTAGTAATGAAGACTGCCTCGCAGGAAGTAAGAGTGATGATGACTCCACAGCTGGAGATAAAGTCCATACAACATTTCATTCTATAAAACACGGACTCATAGGATGGGGATGCAGAAGACGGAGAAAAGAAAGTGGGAAGATCTTCCTGACGGTGAGTCCAAATTTCTACTCTTTGATTTCCTACGAAGCTGGGCCTTTTGGGGAACTACTACCATGGCACCCATCCTGAGACTTCAAGATAAACATTACCGGTGCATCACTTCATGTACCTTGTACCATGGTTTGTGATCCTTTTTCTACTCTAGATACCTCCAGGCATAACAATTTGCCAATAGCCTCTTAAAATGTGTTGTCTCTCTCGTCTCTTCTGAAATCTCAATATGATAATAATACAAATGTACAGAAGAGAATAAAGCCCTATCAATCCTGTCACTGATTTGAAAACAAAAAAGCACCATCAATGTAAGAGATGTTGGTGTATTTCTGGGATAAAAAAAAAAAAAGAAAGAAAAAGCAATCAGGGATGGTATTGACCAATATATCAAAGTGAAGAAACAGGAGCTCACATAGTAACATAGAAAGATTCACCAGCAGTAAAAGATCAGAAAGTCATTGGTTTCCAAGCTGCTTTGGTTCTTGTCTGCTCCCAGCTGATTTTTCAAACCTCCCATAGATTTTTGAAACCACTATATCTTTTTAAGAAACTCTTTTTTACTTAAGTTATCCAGAATTTAATTCTATCATTTACAATTCTATCATTTACAACTGGCATAAAATACCATGCACATATATGGACAAAATAATTTTTTAAAATACAAGGACCTCAAAAATTTATTTCCCAGACACTCATCCTGAGAGATACACTATACATGAATAACTTGAGGATGTAGCTTAACAAAGCTAAAAAGAATCCAAGAAAGAATATAACCTGGGGTAATAAAAATAATCAAATTTACCCAGATGGTATTGAAAAGAAATCCCACATAGACAGCCATGAGTAAGGCCCCAAAATAACCCAATCCAAACTGAAAGACAGAGAAGACCTTTTGAAATGTGGCCTAAGACAGCGTTAGCCAACCTCTTTCTCTCACAGCACACTCGAATCCACAGGTAAACGCCTGTGACACACTTAAATTATGTTGATAAAAAAAAAAAAGAATATACTTACTGTGCTTTGAACTTCTTTCAAAAATAATTTATTAACGATCTTTAAAAATTTTCATGGCACACCTCCTCTCACAGCACACCAGTTGAAAATCACTGCCTCAAGATGATAGTATATTCTAGTCTACAAAAACTATGTAATTAAGAACCTGAAATATTTACATGGTGTGGTGAAAGTAAGCACTTTGTACCTTATTTGTTAACATGGCAGGAGAATCATTTGAAGCCAGGACCAGCCTGAACACTGTAGTGAGACCCCTCTCCCATCTCTATAAAAAGTTTAAAACTTAGCCAAGCATGGTGGTGCACACCTGTAGACCACAACTACTTGGGAGGCTGAGGCAGGAGGATTGCAAGAAGCCCAGGAGTTTGAGGCTGAGTGAACTAAAATTGTTCACTACATTCTCTCCTGAGCAACAAAGCAAGATCCTGTACCTAAATAAATTAAATTAAATTAAAAAATTTTAAGTATATATTAGGAAATTATAGTTCAAATATGCAAAACTAAATAAATGTGACATAATTTTCTGCAGCTGATAGTAGGTAAGAAGAGACACTTCATTTAATCTTGAGATCTATCAGATTCTCTTTTAAAGGACTCAGTGTAACACTCAGTGGTGACACTGTCAGTAATGTTCCAGCTAAAGGCTCTGTTGAATACACTATTTAAAGGTTGCAGGTTTTTACCAGAACCTATTAACAAAGCAGGATGTATAAATAGGGACAGTGCCAAAGTAATAGTATAGCTTTAAGAAAGATTGCAAAGAAGTCAAAGGCAGCATTAGACACATTAATTATGTTTTGGAGAATCATTAGGTGAGGAATAAAGTTGAAGGACCAAGAAATAGAATATAGCAGAGAACAGAATTAACACTAACACCTCGGAGGCTGGCTGCGGGTGGGATGGCTGAAGTTCGTGTAAGTGTATCTCTCTTCTTTAAGCCATGGGCATGTCTTCGGAAATTATTAAAGTGAGGGTATAATCACAGAAGAACTAAAAGTGAAAGGTTAAAATTGTTTATATCTTGGAAATAAGGAATGTGTCACCCTGTTTTTCCGGCTAAACTTTTTTGCTATGTCCTTGTCTCACCTACATAATTTTCAAAACTTGTGTAATGCGCGCAGTGCCTGTGGCTCAAAGGAGTAGGGCGCCAGCCCCATATGCCAGAGATGGCGGGTTCAAACCCAGCCCCGGCCAAAAAAAAACTTATGTAATATATCAAAAGAAACTGAACATAGTGACCCAGAAGGTACTGACCTATGTAGATCGGGATTATCACTGTGCTTGATTTGATTTCTTCCCCATTGGAAAGGCCTCCCAAGATTGCAGTAACTTTGACCGTAGACCCGTCAAATGTGGGGACTCACTGCAAGTGTGGACAGCTTAAATCGACAGGTCTCTTCATGAAGGCTTGTGATAAACCACAGCTAAAAGCTAAATTTGACCTTTCCTTGTAATTTTTTTTTTCTTTTTTGAAACAGGGTCTTGTTTTGTCACTGACTTACAGTCCAGTGGCATCATAGCTCACTGGGACCTCAGTCCCACTACTCAATTCTGCAGCTGTAGCCTGAACCTGGTGGCCACAGGGAATTTATAAATGAATGGGTGTGGCTATTTGCCAAAAACACCTTATTCATCTAAGCAGGAACTGTAGCTGATTTAGTTCAAGGGCTATAGTTTGCCCACTAACACTAGACTACAAATACATGACTTTTAACATAAGCACCTGTACAGTTTAGCTGAACAGGTAAAAACAAGGCACTTCAGGTAATTAAGGCATTCGGTGAAATTGTTACCTTTGAAAACATTTCCCAAGGCAACTGCTAAACTTTACACAGTCCTAACCGGCCCCAGCCTGTTTTGCCACAGCACAAACCTACTTAGTTTAGTTTTTTAAACTTAATTTTGTTTAACTACACCACATTCGTTGCTCATAGACACTGCTCCCTCTTACCTTAGTTTATGTTCCTGAGGTCACATCCCTGACAGGAGACTTTGTCCCAGGTCCCTGCACTGATTCCCCTCAGTGAATCTACAGGGATTGGCTGTGCTGTGTCCTACCTCCACATTCTCAGCAATTTAAACTGCACAACTTAGCTATTTTATGAAAAGTCATTAACCTGTTAACTATATGCAATTAGATTAATGACAGAAATAATCTCCTGGGAGAGTGTGGTGTGGAGACGGTCACTCTTCTCTCTCTGGTCTTCAAGCTCCATCCAATGAACTTCAGACCACAGAGAAAACCGAGCCCTGTCTACCGGCTCCCTAATTAAGCCTCCAAACCACATTGGGCGACACTTCCCAATTTTACCCTAGAAATTACTAGAATAAAACTCCAGCTTTCCCAGATAGATGTTTAGACCGTTCTTTCTTTTAAATTTCTCTATATTTTCCAAGGATACCATTTCCCTACAATTACCAAAGGTCTTCAGTTCATTCCCCTGTCTCCCATCCCTGATTCTAGGCAACCCCCGTCCACCTGGTGTCACAGCTGTTGTATCTATCGTGGCTAATGCTTCCTCAGATATGCATACATATTAACATACTGAATCCTCAAAATAGTAAATTACCCCACTTCATATAGACTAAGATTTTCTCTTCATTCACTCATGACTGGATTAGGAAAAGGATTTTTCTTGCAACCACATTCCTTGTTTTTGTTGTTGTTGTTGTTGTTGTTGTTGTTGTTGTTTTACTTTAATAAGCAAGGAAACAGAGGTGTCTCTTCTTGAAAACACAAGACTGTGCTCGGCAGCACCTCTCCAGCAGATGAGTAAACTCTGCAGTTTATGGGAGCTGCATCTCTGTGGCTTAAGGTCCAGGTCGGGGTTTCCAGAGTCAGGAATGCCCCCCTCCACTCCTGGCAGGATTGGCTGTTGTTTCTTGCCATTGGGGTGATTGACAGGTTGTAATAGATTACCTCACTGGCCTAATTGGATGGTAATGAGCTCTAGGTCAGTTGCAGGTCACCAGGAACTTTCGCTCAGTACCTTCCCACTAGGGAACAGCTCCTCGCTGCAGTTTGGTTCCTAGCTCCAGTTCCCACTGTCTGCTTTAGCCACAGCCTTGCCACCTGCTCACCTTCCCCACACCTAACAGTTCTGCTTCACAGTGTGCTGAGGATCCTCAATCAGTAATGAGGAATAAAACCAAGCACTCCCGGAGTTCTAGAAAGCCGACTCCCAAGCCTGCCTCGGTCATCTCAACCACCCCCCTAAATGCACCCTCCCCACCTTCATCCCTCTCTTATGGCTAAAAACCCTGACAATGCCTCCATCTGCACGTCATCCATCTCTGTCTTCATGCTGACCAAACACACTTTTTCTGCAAGCATAGCTCCTTGGTATAAATATTACATTACATTTAATTCTATTTGTGTACTTATTGCCAGGATAAAAAATTTTGTTTTCTATTATTTTCATTGTGTATATACTCATTTAGAAAATTAAAGAGCCATTAAATGACAAACATGCAGATGTTATTTAATCTTTTAAGCTACATTAAAAAATAATGGCAACAGCCAATATTTTTGAGTATATTGATATTTACAGTTTCAGACCATGTGCTAATAATTTTGTATGTGTTATTTCATGGTATGCTTTCTGGTATTTTCTTTTTTTTTAGTAAGTCAAATACACATAGATCATGAATACATTCATGTATATGTGGGGTACAATGTGCTGATTTTTTTTTTATACAATCTAAAAATGAGGTGAAAGCTGTGTTGATTGGTTTAATGGTATTTTCTTAAATTGGCTCTATGTCATCTCCATTTTGCATCTGTAACAGAGGTTTTTTGGACTTCTTGGGAATAACTTAAGTCTGGGCATATATTAAAAGAACTGGGGGGTGTGAGCCCCTCCTCAGGAGGCATGAGGATCAGGAAGCGCGGATGAGAACCCATCGTGAGGCGGGAGCCAGGTTCAGGGGCTGCAGCCCGTGGGAAAGGGTTTCCCCGTCGGTGGAAGACAGAAGTAATTCTGTGGTTTTCAGCTGAACCCCCAACTAGACGCATTTCTAAGTCACACGGGGATCCTGGTAACTCTTTGAAAAGTACTTTCACCAAGCTCTTGTGCACCATTAAAACACAAGCTGCTCTGCATGGCACCCTCTAAAAATGCGTATAGTCCTGGGGGAAAAGAGGGGCATTATCCTCCACTCGCAGTGAAATATGAAGCTGCTTTGCCCCTTCAAGGGACTCAGTCTGCAGCTGAGGAGGAGACTGAGGTACAGGGTGGTGACGATCCCCCATGGTGTGGGAGGGGTCATGCAGCACAACCTTGAAGAATTCTGGGGGACGCGAAGGGGAGTTTCATAAGCTCCTCTCTGAGGATTCAGGGGATAATGCTGGAAGCAAAATTCTATATAAGCAGGAAGTAACAAGAACCTGCAGACCCGCATTACTGATCACTTAGAACCAAAGGCTGATGGACAGCGGACCCCTGGGGAGTGTGCACGTGTCCACACATGTGACGTCATACATTCCAGTACTATCCCTCGGTAACCGGACTCACACCGTTGTTGGAATTAAATCGTGGAATTAAGAGAGGGGAGACCAGGGGGTCAGTGAGACTGAAGGAGAGAGGGGAGACCAGGGGGTCAGTGAGGGTGAGAGGATTTTCTTCTTTCTGGTCTTCCATATTTTCTAAATTTTCTACCATGATTATGTATCACTTTAATCGCAAAAGAATCCTTAAAAGACCTAGAATAAAATAAGCATTTTTCTAACTACTCTACATATTCAATTTTAATCCTAAATTAGTATAAACTTGATCCCACCAGAAAGAAAATAGGACTGTTCTTGTGTCTCCATCTCATTCAAGTCTGTGTGAGTAAGTTAGTCATTTTGTACCAACTTTGAATAATAATTGTCAGTTTTTATCAAATTAATTAGTTTAAATGATAAATACAGAGCATTTCTCATTGGAATTTGGTGGTTTTAATCTCAGAACATATTTTCCTAGAGAAACAATATTGCTCATGATGCTGAAATTCGCTTGCAAAGCCATAAAAGCATAGGGTGGGTGAAGTTCCTGGTCACAGACACCAGCCGTCAGGGTGCAGAAAATCAAACAGACCCTGCAGGCCTACGTGAGGGGATTCTGTATTTCCAAACCCCTGTCTGGGGCTTCTGTGGTCTGGCATGGGGGATTTAACACCACAGGGACTGAGGCTCGTGTAGAAATGGGACAGAGTTTTCTGCCACTTCATGCAAAAGCTGGGCTCTCTGATTATAGTTCATCTGGATGGCTGCAAAGTCAGCATTGTAGTAAACGGCTTCTGAAATAAATACATGTTCAGGCCACTAAATCTTTTGTTTGTTGTCTCCCATGTGTAGAAAAAGGGAGCACCAGGGGGTCAGTGAGGGTGAGGGAGAGAGGGGAGACCAGGGGGTCAGGGAGACTGAAGGACAGAGGGGAGACCAGGGGGTCAGTGGGCGTGGTTTTGCTTTCTCGGGTGGGCGTGGCTGAGAGAGAAAAGGCAAGGAAGGGAGGAGGAAAACTCAGTCCCAAAGTCAGACTGAAGTTGTGTCCAGGACAGCCGTGAGGTCCTTTTGTAGTTCACAAGCACCACGACTGGGCTTTCACGCTCACGTGTGAGATGTGCCCTCGTCAAAGCTTATTGTGAAGTCAGCACATTTCCCATCTGACATGAATTTACAGGAATTAAAAAAAACTATGTTGGGGGGTTGTTTCTTGTCTTAGGTTTTAGAAAGAATAGATGCGGGTAGGTGAGAGGCAAAGCGATCCAGGTGAGAGTCAACAATGGCCTGAACTGGGAGACTGGTGGTGGGAATGGAAAGATTTTAAAGAGAAAGAGTCTGCCGAATTAGCCTTTGTGGTTGAGAAAGAACTGGAACTGATTAATGCATTTATAACAGAAATGGAATGTGGGGACGAGTGTAGTTTCTATAATCTCCAATGAGAGTCAACCCACTCAAGTGATTCTCAAAGTGTGAAGACCAGGTCAGTGGTACCAGCATGCCAGGAAACTTGTTAGAAAAGCACATCTCAGGCCCCATCCCAGATTTCCTGAACGGGAAATTCTTTGGGCAGGGTCTGTGTTCTTACAAGTCTTCCAGGTGATTCTGACGCACCCTGACATAGGAGAACCACCAGTCTAATCCTTACTCCGGGCATTAGCAGCAGATCACAACCTAAAAGTAATAAGCCAAGAATTCTCTCTAAAACAAGAATACTTTTTTTGGATCCATTCTGCACATTTAATTTAAGGTCAATAGAACGGGACACTATAGCAAACCTTTCTTCAACGCTCCACTTTTAAACAGAATTATAGTAAGATCTCGAAGATCACAAACATTAGCTTTTGTTCCTTTGATCACAATCTCTGAAGTACACTGGGATGTCCCAGGCTCTCTGCACACAGAAGGCAAGTAACTAAGGTACTCATTTACATCTATTCTTGGTGGTAACAATATTCACTTTGTTCTATGGTTCTGACTTAAAACTAGCAAGGGAAGCCTGGATTAGATCTCTGTCACAGCCTTGACTCAGGGAGGGGGCAAAGAGGCCGCAGGGGGAGGGTCAGGCTGCCTTTGCTCCTACCCTCTGACCAGTGTCTGGCGTCTGGGGAACTGGTCTGGGAGGCCACGTAGAAGTGCCTAAGGTGGTACAGGCACCTGTCTTATCAGACAAACAGAGCTAGGTTGGTCCTAAACTGACTTTTTCCCTTGGCCTCTGAGATTTTTAAGATTGGGTATGAACTCTTAGCAACTGTCAGTGTTAGAAATTGACTAACACTGAGCAGCACAAACCTGAACTCTACCCGACAGACGTCTGGTACTATCTCCTAATTTTCCATGTACGTCACTGTGGTTTTTTGCACAATCATGGCTTTCAGACACCACTCTTTAGGACATTTCTTTCTCAAAAACAGAGATAATCAGTGTTTGTCTATTGTTGCAATAATTTATCTTCAGGTAAGATTGCAAAACCGTCTTCTCTGATACTTTAATGTAACATTTATCCTAAACCCAGGGATTTACTTACTTAGTGAGTTTGCAAATCTTGAAAATTGGGTTTGCCTAACAGAGAAACTACCATGTATTTTGTGGAGAAAAAGTGGGACAGCAAGTCTGGTGCTGAGCTTTCTGAGACGTGCTCATTTGCAGGTGTGAGTGGCATATTTTGTGAGCGCAGGCTAAGCGCTCACCAAGCTAGAAAGAGAAGCTTAGAGGGAGTGTATCAAGCTAAATGTGATGGGTCAATGTGCATGAGTGTGTTGGTTGTTTTAATAAAACTGTCCTTTTATAGAAACAGGTTTAGAGATACAGGCATAGAAGCACAGATCCACATTCAGAAGTGATGGTTTACTAAAAACCAAGTGTGAACACGGCAGAGTACTCTGCTAATAACATGGAAATGAATCAAAGGGATTTCAGAGATAAAGGCAATTTCAAAGAGTTCTTGACCATGAACATAAGACCCAGTGGGAAGAGACTGGTGACCCTGTAGGCTTAACCCTTTGGCAAGAGCGCTGGTTATCAGCCTAACTAATCAGACTTAATTCTTATCCTGATAAGCAGAATTTGTTACAGTAAAGATTTTATCAGATTTGCATAAATTTAGCCTGGATTTTAGACTTAGCGGGTCCTTACTGCCTATGTGACATTAGGCACGTCACTGAACTTGCTGAAACTCAATACCTAGTTTATAAAAGGTATTCCCTATCTTATGAAGCTACTATGAGAATCAAATAGGACCCCACTTGTAAAGCTGCTTTATAAACTCTAAACATCCGTTATCCTAGCAGGGCTCCTCAAACTTTTTAAACAGGGGGCCAGTTCGCTGTCCCTCAGACCATTGGAGGGCTGGACTGCAGGCCCCTGGACGAGTTGGCTGCTAAGCAGGACAGGCAACAACAGCAAGAACACCCGGCAGGCCAGATAAATGTCCTAGGCGGGCTGCATGTGGCCCATGGGCCATAGTTTGAGGACGCCTGCTCTAAGGTGCTGTTATCAGAGTAACTACCGTGGCATAACAGTGATGCTGTGAATGGGGCTCGCCTGGGAGAGACTGACTCCCCCTCCCTCACATGTCCTTCCCTCTGAGAACAGAGAAGACGCTGGTGTGCCTGCCGGAGCCTGGTCAAGACCAGAGACTTTTGTGCTCATCCTCCCATCCCTACTCTTCACACCTGGAACAAGCCCTTGCAGATATGAAAGCCAAAGATTAGAATAACCAAAGCCAGACCTGCCCTGGCTCAAGGCGGCCTGGTTCGGGGACCTGTAGCCAGCGGTGCATCAGGCCACCAGCTTTGTCTTCACCTTTTTCTTTACCAGGGGCTGCTGCTGCCTGTGAACAGCTGGACTTCTGGGCTGAGCCGGAGACAGCTTCCAGGTTCCCACACCCTAACACGTGCTTTCACGGTCCCTGCCACGGCACCAAGCAAACGTCCACATTGACTTCACGGAGAGATTGTGCAGGTTTCACCGAACACACAGTCTGTTAGAGGGTGACTCGCCCAGAGAATTGCCATGGTGTGATGATGTTGTGGCCTTTGATTTACATGGACATTGTATTTCTTGTCTAGCTAGTGTTTGCAATGAGCAGAAATAAGCGTAATCATCTTATACAAATGTGGTGCTACTGGCAACATAGGGATTTTCCTGTTGTAGTCATTGTGATGAACAAGTTTTAAAAAGAAAAAAAAATACCCCCGGACCTGCAGCATTCCAAAGGGCTTTGAAATTTACAGCACTTCCCAATACATTTGTATATACTGAATCCGCTCTTAAAATCACTGGAATTGCCAACCCTGGACGACTCTGAGTATTAGTAAAGAAGCCTGTGTCATTTGACTATCAGAAGAAACAGAAGGAGACTACTTGCAACAGGCGGACTCCATGCCAGCTAGAACCCCACCTGTGAGTGGGGTGCGTGTTCCTGCCATGCTGGGCCCGCCAGGCTGGCCTTGTAGAATCAGAGTCTGTTGGTGGAAAACTCTTGTGTGTCTCATCTACAATTTGTGCTCATTTCTGGGCTCACAGGGAGGAACTCTGTCTCCGTTCTCACCTGTCCTCTGTATCCAGTCCCTGCTTTATTCTGCTTTCCTTGCTTGCTGTACTGGGGTTGCCTAACCCAACCCCGAGGGAGATGAGTTTTTACAGGTCCTGCCCATTTTTAATCTGTTTCCCAGGACAGATATTTCCTTGCCTTGTTTCAATAAGATAGTAACTTTATCATGTATAAAAATATACATGATAGCTCAAATTGTCTCTTTAATTCTGTGCAATAAAGCACTGGCTTCTCAGAAGATCTAGCATAAAAAAAGAGCCATCTTCAAAATTGAAAAATACTCTTTGTCAAAGACAATGGCAAAAAGAAACTGCCTATCTGTCCTCACCCACACCTTTATTTCTTCCATCTCACAGCTCTGCTCAGGATCTGGAATGTAGACTCTGCCACTGTAATCAGCATCATCTTTCTATGTGACAGAAAGCACCTGTGTCTTGATGTGGTGTCTGCACAGTCACAGAACATGTGTGTGTCAACATTTCTTTGTTGTTACAAATAAGCTCCAGGAGGACATGTCCTACAGTTACCTGTAGGAGGAAAGAATCACTTAAAAGGGTAAGCCTTTGTGATCTGCAGGCCTAACAACAGGAAAGTCACAGGATTGTCTAAAAGAAAAGGCAGCAGCTCCCACAAAGTTAAATTCCGGATCCAACAGTCCCGGGCGTAGCTCTTTGAGCAAAAGCCTTTCAGGCATGTAAGTTAAATTCCCACGTCCTTGACATTCACTTAATAGAATTTATCATCCTCCCGTCTCCTGTGCAATTGTTTCATTTTCACACAGTCAAAAATTACCAAAATAAACTAAGCCCGAATATCCGGGGAAAGGCATTGTTAATGAGAACTCCCCATCTGGAATACGTGGTGGTTGCTCCTTTTTTTTTTAATTGTCTTCAGTTTTGTGGTTAATGGGAACTTATTTTAAGAACTGAACTGAGACAATGTGTATGCAGTATCAAACACCCACGTGGAAATGTAACAACTTGCTTAGTTCCCAGATACCTTCCGGAAGCATTAAATGTGTGAAATTCCTTAAACCTCAAATGATATGTTTTCAGATTTGAGAGATAAGAGCAAAAAGGATCATCTTTTGAAGCAGAAACAAGTAGAAATCACTATAAAGTAAGTGAGACTGGCCACCAGCAGATGCACGCCATTTAAAATGTGTTTCTAATCAGACTGATAATTCTTTTTTTTTTTGCAGTTTTTGGCTGGGGCCGGGTTTGAACCCACCACCTCCAATATATGGGGCTGGCACCCTACTCCTTTGAGCCACAGGTGCCACCCTGAGGCTGACAATTTTTTTTATGTTTTTTCAGAATCTAGTAAAATATAGGTAGGTTATAGCCCTAAGAGGAGGAAGTAAAAAAATGTGTAATAAAGAAAATTACTAGGGGGATTGGAGGGACCATTTTTGAGGTATATCTTACAGGGGTACAAGTGAAACTCTCTAAGAGTAGAATCAGAATGTTTTAAAACTATAACTGAGAGAATGACATGAAGGCTGTGTTGATCAGTTTGATGAAAGTATTTTGGATTGCATGCGAAAACCCCACACTGTACCCCAGAAGTGCATTAATGTACATAGTTACCATTCAATAAAATTAAAAAAAAATAAAGAAAATTACTCATTTGTATTTTAAATTATTTAGTATGAGAATTATGGATCAAAAAAATATGTGGATTATAAGAATATTTTACCATATAAAATATTCTAAGAATATTTGCCAAGAATTTTCTAAAACAGTCACTACTTTCATGGAATTTAGTAATTACAAAATAGATACACTTTGTAACAAGACAATGATTAGTCTCAAGATGTTCTACTGACTGAGCAGAGGAGCCCATGATATAGTCACTTCTTTCTTCTTTTTCATATTCTCAAAGAAACTTTTTAAAGCCAGTACTTCAGTTCCCCCAGGATTCTTTATATGCAACGTCAGACAAGAGTATTCCAGGGCAGAGGCAGAATACCCGCAAGGCAACAACTTGATATTCTAGGTTACAGTTCATTCTCCTGAGGGCTCGGCTCTCAGAGCCCTTGTCTCCCAGCGATGAACTGATAACAGTTCATAAACCTACAACCCTTCCTTGCACGTGACTTATCTACACATCCTTACAACCCCATGCTGAATTCTTCACCCAGCACCCTTCATAAGATGTAGCATCTTTTGGCTGCAACCTAGTTTGAGGAGCTAAAGGCAGGACATGGTTCACCTATCAATTAGAGTGCATCTGAAGATAACTCTCGGGCACTTCTCTGTGAGACCCAGTGGCTCACTTTGTAAGCTGCTTTCTGAACAAACTAAGCATCCCCGACGCTGCTATGGAAATGTGACATCTGTGATGTTAAAGATAGAGTCAAACCCTTTTCCTCCATTTTGTTACATCACTGCTTCATTCCCTCCCCCCCAAAAAATGGATGTTAATTTCAAATTTTACACCAAAAATTATTGATAATAAAACTCACATGTCTCTTGAGTTCTTCTCCAGATAATATTAACATGCTGCATAGCTGGAAATAGAAGATTTTATTTGCTGCTGTCATCTGCACGTTGATGTCTCCTAAAATTCATGTATTGAAATTCTAACCTGCAAGTTGGTGGTATCCACAGGTGGGGCCTTTGGATCGGGGGCGGGGGCCTCTAATGAGTGGAATTGGTGCCGTTATGGATGAGGTCCCTGGGAGCTGGCTTGCCCCTGTCACCATGTGAGGACACAGCTGCTTCCTTGATCTTGGACTCCCAGATTGCAGAACTGTGGAAAAATAAGTTTCTGCTGTTTATAAGCTGCCTAGCTTGGGGCATTTTTGTTATAGCAGCCCAGACTGACTACGAAATTTGCCCAGGAGGAAATTTTCCAAGTTGAAGTTCTCCTTTACAATTCTGCGATCTGCATTTGTTCTCTTATAAATTTCTAGATCTATTTTTATTTACTGTAAGAAACTAGAATAAATTATGAGAATATATGTTTACTTATATCTAAACTATATTCCAGAAATGACTTATTTACGTTCAAATGTACTGTGTAGGTGAAACCTGTCATCAGCCTACAAATAAAACTTGTGTCCAGGTGTTGACACTTGTAAATGAATGCAACTTGATGACTCAGTTGACTCTGTACATCAGAAGTTTCTAGCACACCTGGATTAAAGTTAAGCACCAGGAACAAAGTGTAAACCCGAACACCTTGCCAGGCTTCACACGTCGTGGACGCCTCCTCGTCCCCACCTTCTCCACCATCCCACCCCCACCAGCATACCAACCACCTCAACATTCTATTGAAAACAACGACTTCCTTCTTGTACTGATAGTTTCTGAAGAGTTTGACTGCTATCTCTTAAATAAACAAACCATTGTTTCTTACTGCTTTACAGTAAGGAAGGGCTTGGGAGACAGGTATTCTGAGTTTAGCTTCTCGCTCTAGTACTTCATGTGAACTTGAGAAAATTAAGCTGAGTTTCTATCCCTGTAAGGTGTAAGTTCTACTACACTGAGTAATGGTTAGGATGAAATGAAGGTGCGTGTGAATCACTGCGCCAGGGCCTGGCACGGAGTAGGTACTGAAGAGCACAGCTCACGCTGTGAGCCTTCCTTCACATCGTTGCTCGGTCTGAAATCACTTACTCCCAAATACAGATTTGAAATGTAAGCCCCAGCTGGGGGGTCAGGTCCATGTTACCTCAAACATATCTCTTTCTATACTCATCCCTCACATTCCTGTCTGGCAATATTCAATGACTCTAACAGTGATGATCTCTGAGAAAAATATGACTTTCCATATAAATCTCAGTAGTCCTTATGCTTTATTTATCTCATCTTTATGCCTGGGATATATAGGTTATAAAGAGGATTTCCTGTCTGCGTCTAGTAAACTTCTCTAAAGAGTCTGATGTTTAATATAGCTGAAGAAAACCAGAAAAGATATGGGTTTAATCGTCTTCATTGTTTCAGATGAACCTTTGTCATTTTCGGGAAATGAAAAGCTTCTTCTCAAGTAACTTGTATTAGCATTAACCTCTTTCTGGTGGGCATGTTTTCCAGGCAACTATGACCTTGATAAATTCATGACAATGAAGAATTGTTGATGGATTACCTTCATTAACGAACACTGGATTTTAAAACAAGTCATGACATGCAGACCTTGTAATAAGTAATGAATAAACACTTTTGGCAAATGCTGGTGGGCAATGCCTCACTTCCTGGGAGCGCTCTCCTTGGCAGGTACGAAGTTCTAAAGTGCTAAGCAGAAGATAAATATGTACCTTCTCAGATTACATAAGTGGTCAGGGTTCAAGTTCCTGGGGAATTCAGAGTTAGAAGTAAACCCAAAGAATGGGACTTAATTTACTGAGTGCTTCCTGTGGTTGCAGCACTTTGTATGACTTTCATATGGATAGTGATGTTTTTATTTATTGAATGAGGAATTAGGACTCAGAGTCATGTAAATTGCCCAGACTCACAGGTGAGACTCCAGGTGCATCTGATTCAGAGCTCACACACCAGGAGCCAGTATTAAAAGCTAGGGCCCCATGTTGCCTGCTTTGCCTGTCATACAGTTCTCAGGTCTAGGTCAGGAAACAGGTGATTACTGACTAAGAAACAGCTGTAAGAAGCCTGTCCACGAAAAGTCCAAAATTTTGGAAATGGGCGGTCACCAGTCACTGCTTCACCTGTTTGTGTTCTCCGTTGTCTCACGTGTGAATGGGGAGTTTGGACCTTCTAAGGATGACCGTCACTCACTACTCAATCCTGCTACCCACATAGTCTCACTTCTGGTTTTCCAAGCAAAAAATAATATAAAGAAGAAAGATGTGTTTTCCTGGAAAAAAAAAAAATCTGTCATAATTTAGGTTTGGGACACATCAGCTCCAGGTAAAGGATATGGTGGCCTGGGCGACACGCGGCCACGGTCAGCAAGGGAAGGCTATCTTTGGCAGTTTTCTGTCATCTATTTTGGGGTCCTTTACACAGTCCTAATGCTCAGTATCCCTTCTGTCATGGATCCTTGAAGCTCTTCCCTTGAAATCATATTTTGAGCACTAGAACTATCACAAGCGTGCCTATTGACCCATGCGGTGGCCCACACCTGTAATCTTAGCACGCTTGGAAGGCAGAGGTGGGTGGATTGCTTGAGCTCATGAGTTGGGGACCAGCCTGAACAAGAGCAAGACCCCACATCTAAAATACTAAAAATAGAAAAAGTAGCCCGGGGCATAGTGGCAGGAGCATGTCCCAGGTACTCAGGAGACTGAGGCAGGAGGATTGCTTAAGCACAAGAGTTTGAGGTTGCTATGAGCTATGATGCCACAGCACTCTACCCAGGGTGACAGATTGGGACTCTGTCTCAAAGTACCTATTACACTAGGTCCAATTCTTTGACAAATCCTCTGAATGAATGCTGTCAGACTGTCCCTCACGCACACAGTACTGAAGTGATCCCTGCAGCCTTTCTCTCAGCCCAGGCTCGGCCTTAGACATATCGTCCTTTGCAGGAGTCTAAGGGACAGTCACCACAATCCACTGGAGTCAACAGTGAGAAAAGAACTGTTATCTGTGCATTAAACTAACTGTTCCTTTTTTAAAAACTGGCCAAAACTAACTTTCCACAAGAAACTTCCTCTCAGAGACATTTGAAATTTGTAAGAGATTCTTGAAAATGTAAGAAGTCATTTTTCGGTAACTAACAATGGAATTCCAAACCATGGGAAGAACAAGCAGTGTGGATTGTTTAATCAAAGTCAGGGGGCGGGGTTTGGGATACCGTTCAGTAGCCACCAGTGCAGACCCTGCTCTCTAAGCATGTCCACTTATCAGGCGGCCCAATAAGATGAAAAGCAGAAGGTCTACAAGTTCAAGACACAGGGATAAATTTTGATAAATATTGCCTTTACAAGCAAATATAATTCTTGGCCCAAGCATAGAAACAGAGTTTGAAGGAAACTTAGAAAGACCAGGACTGGGTCCCTGCACCCCACTAAATGGGGTCGAGGGTTGATGGCGGCTCACACGCCTGCCCTCTTGGCATTCACTATTGCACATGAGACGTTCCATGTTCACGGCATCTCTAATGACAGACGAGTCTTCCTGCCTCATCCAGGTGGGTTCTGTTGCATTCACTGCTACTAGCTCTGTCCAAGCAACACAGTAAGTTTAATGGGTAGTCGTACTAAATCCTTTCTTGTCAGGCAAAATAAACCTTTTAAATAAATCGTGTTCTCACTCTTTTCCTCACGTCACACTGGGTACCTGCTTTTATGAGCATGTTGTCTGGGACAGTGGCAGAGAAAGAGTATTTGGCAGTTTCCTCCCTCCGTGATAACAGAGCGTTGACAGCTGCAGGTTCCTGGCCCCGAACTGTGTCTCTGCTGCTCTTGGGGCAGCCGTGAGCACACAGCAGAGTCCACTACTAGCATGAGATTAACTAGCTGACTGGGCTTTGTTTCATCTGTTTCTGAACCTAGTATCTACTGTTTACGAGAAACTTCCTTCCTTCCTTGTTATCCTCATTAGTAAATGAGAGTCTTGGACAAAATAGCTTTATAAACTAAACCCCTGGCATCTGCTGGTCCATGTGTTAAGTACTTTATACAGTAATTTAATGCATTTCTTAGAGCCTCTGTGAAATGCAGGTCACCTAGCAAGAGCACAAGTGTGTCTGAGGCTGTCGGCCAAGTATCAATAGCAGCTGGACTTTGAAGCCCCCCATCCCCTTCTTACTCAGCCTCTCAGCTGAGTGCCTGTGCACAGTGCCCCACAGCAGGGTCCCTGCACCTGTGGCATTGAAATGAGATTGTCTGCTTACTGTCCCCGCCCTCCCCAGCAAGACACAGGAACTTTTCCATCTGGCTCATGCTGGCTTCCACAATGTCTGAAAAGGCAGGGTTATTCTAATAAATACTTGCTGAATAAATGAATAAGAATCCCAAAGGCTATACCCAAAGAACTCTGAAGACATCCTCAAGTTAAGATTATCATCTTGGCATTTAGATATTGAAATGCTAAAAACCTAGAAGTTTAGAGAACACTCAGGATGCCCAACCGGCTGTGAGCCAGCACCTCTTTATTTCCTGAGTTCTCCCTTCCTTTGATGTCATAGCTGCCAACCATTTACAGCTCCATGTATCTGGAATTTTCCCATGGAATGGAGGGGGAAAGACACCATTATCACTGTCCTTGGATACTTCGTCTTCTCTGGATAACAGATATGATCAGGCCTGTGACCTCATCCCAGAATCAGAGGCCCCAGATTCTTGCTTCCGCCAATCATCACTTACATCTCATTGCACAGATGATCTTCCCAAGTCTTAGGCTCCCTGATTATAAAATGGAAATAAAAATGACACTTACTGTTGCAGGAAGACAAGGCCCAACGGATAGAAAGAGCGCCCAAGCACCATGTGTATAAGAGAAAGAGCCTTATTTCAGCTGGCGGAGCACATGGCATAGAAGAATTGGAAATGGCAGCACTCCCCAACTGGCTTGGTCTTTCCCTTTTTATCTCCAGTCAAAAAGTTCTAACATTTCTCATTAGTCAGTTTGAAATAAGCAGGAGAAGTTATTCCAGCCCTCACAGAACTACAGGATTGTACAGATGTGGAAATTTCCAGGTCTCAGGAACTTAAGTGTACAAATTCCTAAGAGCCCAGTCACCATGGAGAGGATCCTGCAGGTGTATCCTGGGGGTGTCCTTAAGAAGACCTCTGTTCTCCTGGACCTTACCTTTCCCAGGTATCCTCTCTCACCACTTATAGACTTTTTAGGATTAAATGAAATAATGCAATAAAAGTGAAAGGGAGGCACTCGGCTGGCAGAGATCTCACAAACCACCAAGGCTCGTACAAAAGCTCTTTATTGGTGGGGGAGGGAGGCTGCAGAGCAGCACCAAGGAAGAGAGAAAAAGAGAAGAGTAAAGGGGAGAGAAAAGAGAAAGAGAGGAGAGGAGAGAGAGGGGAAGAGAGAGGGGGAGAGAGAGGGGGAGAGAGGAGGGCAGAGAGGAGGAGAGACGGGGAGAGAGAGGAGGAGAGAGAGGAGGGGAGAGAGGACGGCAGAGAGGAGGAGAGAGAGGGGGA
>CAUYQV010095993.1:0-42915 GCA_963574575.1 Galagoides demidoff
TTGGAGGTTGCTATGAGCTGTGATGCCATGGCACTCTACCCAGGGGGATAGCTTGAGGCTCCGTCTCAAAAAAAAAACAAAAAAACCTGTTACCTGCAGTGGTGTCTTCGCTTGGCCAACCAGAATTCACAGTCACAGTTATAGCAGTGTGATGCCATATGGTCTGGAACCCAGCGAGTCACCTAACAGAAGGCACAAGGAAAAATTCCAGGTCTTTGTCAACAGAGTGAAAGAGCAACAAGGAAAGCATCACAGGAGAAAATGACAAAGCTGATCCTCAAAACTGGCTACTACTTGTTTACAAAGATGACACAAATTTGGGGGAGAGCTCATTCTACATCAGGTCTCTCATCTCTGGGAGATGTGAGAACTCACTAGCTCACATAAGTATTTATATATTTGCCTAGACATACCTCAGTCTCTTTCTTATCAACAGGTTCCCAGCTTGCTTCTGAAAGGCAGTCTTCACTGTGATCAGAGCCAAAATCTTCTGTATCACTGTCATCTGACTCCTTCAAACATGTCTGAAGAAAAGGCAAATACATCAAAATCATCTTCCTCGGCTCACACTTTACTACGTGTCGGGTACTGTTCTAGCTTCATTATATGCATGAACGTATTTAATTCCTCACAACAGTTTAAAGATGCATACTATTCTTATTCCCATTTTACAAATAAGGAAACTAAGCCACAGAGAAAGTTAAGAGCTGATAATCTAGTATTCTGGCTTCAGACCCATGCTCTTAACCAATATCCCATAGCACAGTGTAGAAACATTCTCTCTCTGTTATGTTCTAAAGCAGGGATTGGCAACCTATGGCCCACAGGCCGAATCCAGGCCACTGCCTGTTTTTATAAATCAAGTTTTGTTGGAATACAGCTGTGTTCAGCATTTATGTGTCCTCTATGGCTGCCTTTGTGCTACAACAGACTACACAGCCCACAAAACCTAAAATATTTGTTTGGCCCTTTACCAAAAAAAGTGTGCTGACTCCTGTTTAAAGCATCAGAGAAGGGGGCAGCAGGCAAGTGAGAGTATCTTAACAGAAGGAAGTGTCTGTGTAGATACCAAGATATTTTGGGGAAGAAGCTGGCTCCTAGAAGCTTCCCAAGGACTGTGGTGTAGAACCTGAGACCGCCCAACACAGCAAAGACTAGATGGTCCTCAGCACCTCTCACTTGGATTATTCTAGTATGTCCTAACCAACCTCTCAATCTGGGGCTCAACTGCCTCTTCAAAATTCTATGTTATTGCTAAAAAAATTTTCTTAAAGGATACAAATCTGATTATTTTACTTGCTGGCCTCAAATTTTATTGCCTTGAGTGTAAAATCCAAACAGGAAGGACACTCAAGCTGACCATTCCAATCCCTATCTATTTCTCCAACACTCAACTCTCCCCCACAGTCCCAGTTCAATGTGTATGTGTACACACATACACCCACACACACCTCACCCCTTTGTGTTTGTTTATTTTTATTTTTTTAGAGATGGGGTCTCGCTCTTGTTCAGGCTGCCCTTAAACTCCTGAGCTCAAGTGATCCACCTACCTCGGCCTCCCAGAGAGCTAGGATTACAGCGGGAGCCACTGTGCTGGGCCCGCTCACCCCTTTGTTTACCTATTACCTTCAGGCCTCTGCAAATACTGTTTCCTTTTCACTGTCTACCTAGCTAAATATTACACATTCTTTAGCACTCAGGTCAACCATTATCTTTTTGTTTTTTTCAAAGGATCAGTAGGCAAGAAGCAAGCATTATCCTTTTGGGAAAACCTTCCTTGATGTTTTACTCCCCTCCAGCCACCTAATACATCCCTCAATAATAACACTTAACATCATTTTAGTGGTCTACTAGTCTTTCATTCTATACAGTCAAAGCATCTAACTCAGTGGCACAGTAGGTACCTGAGGAATAAATGCTGAATGCATGGAAGGCTGGATGGACAGAATAAACAAATGGGTGAATGACAGGAGGTGAATACTTACAAAATCATCCTCATAGTCCATGGGGGGCTCCGCTGGCGGGGCACAGCAGTGACGGATATCCAGCCTCATCTGAAGCTCACGCACCTGTCGACGCAGCTGCTCCACCTCTTGCTTGTACCCTGCTTCAATTTGCCGCAACCTGTGCTGGATCACATCCGTGGGAAAGGGGAGTCCATCGTCATCCAAATAGAGAGGAGGCACTGGGGAAGGGCAGCTCAGGGGAACAGACTTTGTGCTGGAGACTTGCTTTGGGTGACCAGACAACCACATCCGGTTTTTTCCTCCTGGGCCTGTGCAATGTCCATTGGAATGACTAGAACAGATGGGTGACTTCACCCCTTCTCTTTGAGCCCACTGGCCCCCAAAGCAGGGACCCACCGCCCGCATCGGCTTACTGTATGACTTCTTGCTACAGCAGCCGTAGGAAAGCAGCCGCCGAGGTATGGTCTCCCCACTGGGGAAGGAAGTCACCATCCCTTGGAAGCTATCCCAGTTGGACCCTAGAAAAGAGAACTCACTGATCTGGCTCTGAGAAATTGGCTTTCGGGTCAATTCCAATGGCATTTTCCCAAAGCGAGGATTTTCCAATAACTGTCCATTCCTATTATTTCCTCTTTTACCAGTGTCTTCCTCCCCATGGATCACATCCAGCACAGAACTGGGCTGTTCCTTGTGGGAGATACTTCCCACAGACCCTGAAGGATCTTGGCTGAGGAAGTCAGTGCTTGGGTCTAGAGGAGTTTGGCAGGTGGCGCTCGGTGGCTTGCAAAGGATGCCGACACTGTGATCAAGAGCACAGCTGGAGGGCACATCTATTGTGGGGTCTAGCTGGGCCTGTTGAGGGGCACCTGTAAGGGAGTCCTTGGAGGACTCAGGAGAATCATAAATTCCATCACACTTGTTGGAAATGACCTTAGAGAGTACACTGACAGCTTCTGTTTCAGGACAATGTTCATGTGGCTCCCCTGTGCCATCCAAAGTCCTGCCTGGCTCATCCTGGGCAGAAGGAGCTGGAGCTGGTGCCTTAGTCTCCTCCAAGACTTTGATCTCCAGATCAGTGGTGCCGCTCTTTATTTCCTGTGGCACTGCAGTGTTAAGCAGTTTATAATTTAGAGAACAGCTTTTGTGACTCTTGAAAGGTTTATTGCTCAAGTAGTCTTTCTGGCTGCTGGGTAGAAGCGTAGGAAGACCCACTTCTCCTACAGTCTCCTGAGGACTTCCTATGCCAGATTCCATGAAGGTTGCTGTCTCTGATCCCTCAGGACTGGTGTGCCAGGGTTCCAAACCTACTCTGACCTCCTGACAGTGGTTATTCAGGTTAGGGTCACTGGATGTGCGAGTCAGGGGGCTGCTTGTGTCACAGGCAGAAAGAAGATCATCCATGGATCTGGTTTTAGGTAATCTGGAATAGCAAATACAACACCTGGTCAGGACATGGGAGCCACCTCCAATATATTAAATAGAAATCAGGTCAACAGAGCAACATCAAAGCCAGAAATAATAATAACATTTAAGATTACAAATAACCAATGTTCACTGAAAGTCTATTCTGTAAAAAGTATAAGAAATGGATCTGTTTTATAGTACCCAGAATCTGTCCTTAGCTTTTGTCAGTATTCAACCTACACAGTCTCCCTGGGAAATCTCTACCATTCCTGTGGTTTCAATTGCCTTCTATACTGATGCCTTCTAAATCCAACCAGGGCTACACCTGAGCCTCAAACCTAATATTCTACTGCCTCTATTGCAGTAAGAGAGAAGATAACTTTTAGAGCTAGACAAGATTGACTCTGACACTGATTAGCTATATGACTACAAGCAAGTTATTTAACCTCTCAGATACTTGGTTTCCTCCTCTATAAAATGCTAACAGGAGGGCACGCTGGCTCACACCTATAATCCCAGCACTTTGGAAGGCTGAGGCAGGAGGATTGCTTGAGGCCAGGTTTTTAAGATCAGCCTGGACAACACAGCAAGACCCCCATCTCTAAAAAAAAAATTAAAAATTAGCCAGGCCTGGTGGTGCACAACTATAGTCCCTGCTACTCAGGTGGCCAAGGCCAAAGGATCACTTGAGCCCAAGAATTCCAAGCTGCAGTGAACTATGATCACCGCTACACTCCAGCCTAGATGACAGCATGAGACTCTCAAAAAAAAAAAAAAAAAGGATAATAACGAATCATACCTTGTGGAATATTCAAATATAGGTAACCACCCACAAACTTATACTCAGGACTCCACTTGGGTCTCCTCAACACAGCTTTTTAGAACCACTGAGCAGCAGTGTGCTCCTCTGACTTCTAAGGACTCCTAGAAACCTCCCCTCGTATACCACACTCGAAGAGTTTTAGAGGCATTTGTACACACCAGATGGGCAATGGACACTTTCAGGAATGGTTGCCCTCATTTTTCATGCAGTTGATTTTAAATGCAGTTCAAAGTACTCAGAGCAATGAAAACTTCAGGAAAATTCAACAAGACAGTGGAGATTTCACTGGCCTATTTTCAGATGCCTCAGTCAGGTCAGCCCTTACAGAAAAAAACCCAATGGCAGAGTTACAATGCAGCTGATATTAAGAAATTGGCTCTTGAAATTATTAAACTATTATATGTTTTAAATATATTTTTATGCTTGATTTTACGTTCTTGATCAACCTTGATTTTTGTGGTTTTATTTTTGTGTATGAAATTCCAGAAGGCCCCAGCAGTGGGTTATGATCGCAGTTTCTGCAGTCCCATAGGCAGGACTCTACTCCCACTTTGGTAACTCCTGTGCTGGGTGACCTTAACTTCTCTAGCCTCAATTCCCACAATTCTGGAAAAAAGGTTAAAGTACCTACCTTGTAAAGCTATCGTGAGTATAAAACAAACTAATGTGCACCAAAGCTAATTGCTCAGTGCTTCGTATAACATTAACTATTTACTTGTTAACTCTGTTTACTGAAGTGCCTTGATGGCAGGACTCTGTCTTATCTGAACCCCCAGATCTACACAGTACCAGGCAAAGGATGTGAAAATGAATAAATGAGATTAAAATCTAATAACATCAGGTTTCCATTGCTAGGTGCCAACCTAATGAAATAGACCAACAGAAGTCAATATTTGATGTATATCAGGTGCCTCAGGGATCTTCCAGATGTACAGACAACCAGAGCCCATCTAAGACCTAGTGAATAAGAATGGCCAAGAGTGAGGCCTATGTATCGATTTTTTTTTTAAGTACTATGACTAGGCCAGGTGTGGTGGCTCATGCCTATAATCTTAGCATTCTGGGAGGCTGAGGCAGGTAGATTGCTTGGGCTCAGGAGTTCAAGGCCAGCCTGAGCAAGAGGGAGACCCCATCTCTAAAAAACAAATAGCCAGGCAATGTGGTGGGCACCTATAGTCCCAGCTATTTGGGAGGCTGGGGCAAGAGAATGACTTGAGCCTAAGAGTTTGAGGTTGCTGTGAACTATGATGCCATGGTACTCTACCATGGGCAAGAAAGTGAGACTCTGTCTCAAATTAAAAAAAAAAAAAAAAAAAGACCATGGCTAACTTTTTCTTTTTTTCTTTTTTTTTTTTTTTTTTTTTTTTTGAGACAGTCACACTTTGTCACCCTGGATAGAATGCTGTGGCATCACAATTCACAGCAATTCTCTTGCCTCAGCCTCCCAAGTAGCTGGGACTAGAGGCGCCTGCCACAATGCCTGGGCTGGGTTCGAACCTGCCAGCTTCAGTGTATATGGCTGGCGCCATAGCCACTATGCTACAGGTGCCGAGTCTCTTTTTACTTTTATTATGGAAACTTTCAAGCATATAGAAAAAATAAAAAGAAGAATCTAAGTAACTCCCATGCACTTTTCATTCAAATTCAAATAGCAATATTCCACCATCCTTTACAATTGATTTCTGTGTTCACCAGAAGAAAAACACTCATATAGACATAATTTCTACAAGAGAGCTCACCCAGCTAGGTCGATCAGGGAAGACTATGCAGAAAGGAAAGGATTTGCGCTGAGTATAGAAGAATATGTTGGATTTAATAGAAGAAAAAAGAACAGGACATTTTTGATCTAGGGTAAGGTAGAATTGAAGGTAATTCAGATCAGTTGTTACAGAAACCATTATACCACTCCAAATCCAACTCTTCATTCTGAGCTGCCTATACCACATCTCTTCTTTGCTATCAACTAATATTTCAATCCCAATCTCCTTTTTCTCCCCAAATTGGTTTGCTTTCTCAACTTTTTGATGGCTATTGGTGGCATAAATATTCTCCTAGCTTCTAAGCTCAGAAACTCAGGACCTGTCTTAGACCTTGAAGAGAATTTGGGTACTCTTTTCTCTTCACCTCTACCCTCCAACGTTCAGTCAGTTCCACAGCCTGCTAACAGCTTCTCTATAATGTCTCTGAATTTAATCCATTCTCTTTCTCAGGGACTCTTCCCTTCCTATTTGAATTACAACAGTGCTGGCTGGCACATGTGCTTCCAACTACCCTGCTCACTGATTAGTTCTCCCAAAATCCCATTGTCAGCAGGTCACAATGTCTTCCTGTAATGACTTATTAATAACAACTGAATCAAAATAAACTCTTGACGGTAATGTTTAAAGCCTTCAATGACCTGTCCTATATATTTTTTCTATTCCTTAAAATAGCCCCCCTCAATGCTTGCTAACTCCAGAGGTTTTCTTGTTTTTGCTTTTGAAAAACTATCTCTCAAACTAGCCTGGTGTGCTTGGCGCCTATTGTGCCCGCTACAGGGGAGGCTGAGGCAGAAGGATCTTTTGAGCTCAAAAGTTTGAGGTTGCTATGAGCTATGATGACTCCATAGCACTGCACCCAGAGCGACAGAGAGAGACTATCTCAACAAACAAACAAAAAGTATCTCTCACATATCCAATTATTTTGGACCCCTCTCTACTAACCTTGTTACCAAACTCCTAACTCCCTTTATTCCATTCATTTATTTTTCCATTTAAAAATTTAGTAAAGTACCTATTACATAGCAGATTCTAAGCCAGATACTGAAAACACAAAAAAGCCAAGGTTCCTGCCTAGTCTTTCATGAAAATTTCTTGAGCACAAACAACCACCACATGTCTTTTTTTTTTTTTTTTAAGACAGAGTATCAATCTGTCACCCAGGCTAGAATGCCATGATGTCATAGCTCACAGCAACCTCAAACTCCTAGGCTCAAGCGATCCTCTTGCCTCAGCCTACCAAGTTGCTGAAGACTACAGGCATGCACCACAATACCAGGTTAATTTTTCCTTTTTTTTTTTTTTTTGCGACAGAGTCTCAAGCTGTCCCCCTGGGTAGAGTGCTGTGGCATCACAGCTCACAGCAACCTCCAACTCCTGGGCTTAAGCGAGTCTCCTGCCTCAGCCTCCCAAGTAGCTGGGACTACAAGGGCCCGCCACAATGCCCGGCTATTTTTTTTTTTTTTTGGTTGCAGCCATCATTGTTGTTTGGCAGGCCTGGGCTGAATTTGAACCTGCCACCTTAGGTGTATATGGCTGGTGCCTTAGCCACTTGAGCCACAGGCACTGAGCCAATTTTTCTATTTTTAGTAGAGCCAGGGTTTCAATCTTGCTCAGACTGGTCTCAAACTCCTGAGCTCAAGCAATCCATCCACCTTGGCCTCCCAGAATGCTAGAATTATAGGTAAGAGTTACCACTCCTGGCCCACATGTGCCTTTATAAAAACATCTCATTTCTAGGCCAGGTAAGGTGGCTCAGGCCTATAATCCTAACACTCCTAAGGCTAATTGCTTGAGCTCAGGAGTTTGAAACCAGCCTAAGCAAGAGCAAGACCCCATCTCTACTAAAAATAGTAAAATTAGCTGGGCATTGTGGAACATGCTTATAGTCCTAGCTACTCAGGAGGCCAAGGCAGAAAGATGGCTTGAGCATAGGATTTTGAGGTTGTAGTGAGCTACAGTGATATCACTGCACTCTATCTGGGGCAAGAGAGCAAGATTCTGCCTCAAAAAAAAAAAAAAAAAATTCAGGCTGGGCAAGGTGGTTCTTAACTATAATCCTAGCACTTTGGGAGGCTGAAGCAAAAGGATAACTTGAAGTCAGATGTTCAAGACTAACCTAAGTAACATAGCAAGGTCTCTACAAAAAATAGAAAAATATAGCCAGGTATGGTCATGGGTGCCTAGAGTCCTAGCTACTGAAGAGGCTGAAGCAGGAGAATCACTTGAGCTCAGGAGTTAGAGGTTGCAATGAGCTATGATCATGCCATTGCCCTCATGCCTGAGCAACAGAGCAAGACTGTCTCCAGAAAGTATAAAAAGTAAAAAACATTTTTCAAAAAAATCTCATTTCTCTAACAACTTTGCATTACACACATTCTTATAGTTGTTCTATCTCATGTCTTATAGTTTGAAAGTCTTTTTGTTTTTATTTGTTTGTTTGTTTTTAAGACAGAGTCTTACTCTGTTGCCTTGGGTAGAATGCTGTGGCATCATAGCTCACATCCTCTTGCCTCAGCCTCCCAAGTAGCTGGGACTATAGGCACCCACCACCACACCCAACTAGTTTTTCTTTGTCTATTTTTAGTAGGGATGTGGTCTCACTCTTGCTCAGGCTGGCCTTGAACTCCTGGGCTCAAGCAATCCACCCCCACCCCACCCCCCAGCCTCCATGAATGCTAGGATTACAGGCATGAGCCACTGCACCTGGCCAATTTGAGAGTATCGTGAAAGTGAGACTAATATCCTCTTTTTCTTCGGTATTGTGCACAAAATCTAGGTATAGTACTAGGCAACTTGTAGGTGTTAAAGAAACATTTATTGAATTAACATTAGGAACTAACTGAAGGCAATGACTGGTAAATGGGTCTCAGAACTTACTGTGAATGAAAACCTATACTCAAATTCTACCTAGGCTGGGAAATGAGAAAATCACAGAATTCCAAAAGCCTATGCACGGTCCCCTGACAATAGACTCAGTTCAAAAGACCTTAAAACCAATAATTTGGGATGTCAGTTTGTTGTTTTCCTTTATAATATTTAACCCATGACATATATTATGTTTTAACTTTAAAAACCTTCAGCCAATAAGCAAATATCAACATTTGAAATAAACATATCCCTTGAACACAGCATTTTCATTTCTAGGAATTTATCTGGCAGAAATACTAGCACAAAGCAGAGATGCACTTCTCAGGCAACATGACTGAGCTGTACACTTGAAAGGTGTAAATATTATGTGTCTCTTACCACAGTGTTTTTAAAAAGGCATACATATAAGGATGCTCACTAAATGTGAACATATGTAGTGATAAAAACAATGAAAACTACTTAAATGACCAAGAGGCAACTGGTTATATAATAAATTATGAGGCACTCTAATTGTGGACTACTCTGAAGTCACTAAAAAAACAATAAAGTAGTTCTATATGTGCTGTTATGGGATGACAATCTAATACAAAATGGATAAAAAACAATTTGCAGAGCACACAAAAGAGTAAAAAGAATATGCAAAAAAATCTCTGGTGTTCATAAAAAATGTCTGCATCTGAGTGTGTGAGAATGTGGTGTCTCTATAGAAACTTCTAGAAGAACACCAAGTATGAACAGTAGATACCTGTAGAGACAAGGATCGCGTAACAGAAGATCATCATTTTCTACTTTTATATTGTTTGACTTTTTTTAAAAATAAAGGTTATGAATTACCCTAATAATTTAACCAACTCTCATCCTACTTCCCCCTGCAAAGACTCAGTCAGAAGATAACTATTTCTCCCTTTCAATTCTGGCCTTTTTCTGAGAGAATAATGCAAAGACCATCCTCCTACGGGAAACCCATTTCCCTGAGAGTCAGATGCTTCTGGAAGATATTGCTGGACATAGCGAAGTTTGTTATTAGGACAGCCTAATATCAGTGATCATTCCCACAAACCTTCCCCAAACAGTCCTGTTTTGTTCTCCTCTCCCCTGCTTATGGAAGTCACACAGGGTGATAGAAGCTCTAAGAAAGAAAGTATCCAATCTTATCTTAAGAGAAAACCTTGAAAATACACAGTGCACCCCAGGCTAGCTACAAGTCCTAAGCCAAGTTTCTCTTTCAACTGACTCAAAAAGTTGCTTTTAAATATCTCATTAGAGAAAGAGAATGACATCTAGGCAAGACAGCAAACCGTTACTGCCTTCCTAACAGAGAGGGGAAGAGTAAGAACAGCTTTTCTTACCTGTCCAGAGAACGGCCAGAGAACTCCTGGCTCTGGGCCACCGGGGAAAGGTAAAGATCCATGTTTTCCTCCCCAAGTGTGCATGGAGATGATGCTGGCAGATAAACAGCTGTCCAGAGGTGCAGGGCTCGGACGTGACACACAGGATGCAGGACCTGGGAAAGCAGCCCAATACTAGTGCTCTGGTAAGTCAGAGCCCTTTCCAGTTCCTCTTTCTTCCTTTCTTTTTTGAGACAGAGTCTCATATGTCACCCTCAGTAGAGTGCTGTGGTGTCACAGCTCACAGCAACCTCAAACTCCTGGGCTTAAGCAATTGTCTTGCTTTCACCTCCCAAGTAGCTGGGACTACAGGTGCCTGCCACTGCGCCCAGCTATTTTTAGAGACAGGATCTCACTCTGGCTCAGGCTGGTCTCAAACTCGTGAGCTCAGGCAATCCACCTGCCTCGGCCTCCCACAGTGCTAGGATTACAGGCGTGAGTCACCTCGCCTGGTCTGGTTCCTCTTTCTTCCCTAAGCTGTTGGGTCTGCCTTCTCCCCACTGACTCAGACCCTTCTCCCAATAGCTTTCCAGGTAACACCTACAAGTAAGGGCTCTGATTTACCATGTCTGAGCCAGGTGTGTAGAGGAAGTTATGAAAGTTCTTATTGCCGGCCCGAAGGAGAGCCCACACGGAGCAGGTCCGCTTGTAGATGTTGCGCTTCTCTCGCTCACAAGGGTTGTTGGCCAGGAATGTGCCATACAGGCAGGAGTAGGTGTGCTGCACCAGTTTCACCTAGAGGGCCAAGACAGCGTGTAACTGGGGGCCTCAGGCTGATGCTGCCCCGACTCTGGTCACAAGCTTTAAGACTTACCAGGAATGCTTCATTAAATTCAAACAGGCAGGGGAACTGCTTAAGCAACTGATGAACAGAATCGAGCCACTGGAGGAACACAGGACATTGTTCGTTTTGGTCCTCTGCATTCTCCTGGTGGCCACAGCGATCTCCAAACTTGTGCCCAAAATCCAACCAGTCAGACTCCACTAACACTTGAAAGCCCTGTAAAAAAAAAGAAACGGTCCAAATATAGGCCTGTGTGCTACTCCCCTGGGAAGTGCCCAACACAGGAAGCAGGCAGCTTCCAAAAAACATAGGACTGAAGAACCTAGAACAGAACTCAAAGCCACCAATGTCCTCTACTGACAGATCCCCATGACAGATCCAGGGTTCAATACCTCTCCTCCCGCACTCCTTCTGGTCTTTCCCACCCAACTTCTCTCAATACCTCCAATGTCCTGTAATATGGGTCCAGTAGTATTTTGGCCAGGGCTACGATCTGTGGTGTGCGGTCCCAGCCATCCGAGCAGTGTACCAGCACAGGCCGGCCTTCGCGGTCTACTGTATTAGCCACCAGCACAGCGGCTTTCAGCATCACTGACAAATGCTGCAGCCATTTGGTACTCTCCAGTGCAGACAGCCAGCTACACAAGAGGAGAAATCAAGTCCATCACCAACAGTCTCTCTCCTACCCACGGCCAGCTGTACCCAACAAAGTCCACAGCGAAAGCTGAAACTAAGAGGTCCAACCCACACCCTTTTTGGCCAAGAGTTATCTAGCAGGAAGGTAGGAAAGTTAGGACCTGAGGAAGATAAGAGCTTCTTAGGATCAAGAGAGGAACTGGAAAGTGTCACATGCACATGGAGCCACTTTCTCTCCCTAGTCCTCTGAAGACATCTCATCCAAACAAAAGGAATCCAGTGTCCTGTGACTGTGCCAAAGTGTTGGCTGAGAAATGAAAGAAGTGTTCTTGGAACTGGAGCATTGCACCCAATTCTACCCAGGCCCTCCAGTTTCCTGTACCTCTAAACTTCTCATCTGCCCATCCAATCTCCCAAAGATGAGAAATACTGAGGAGGGACGGGATGGGAGGGACGAAGTGAGAGGGATGAGCAGGGAACACTTACTTGCTGGGATCTGGCATCTGGCTACACACAGCCCGGAGGTACTGGAAGCTATTCCGGATGGCATGGATGTTGGCCATTCCCATGAACACGACCTCACAGTTGGGATAGTACTCTATAGACATGAGAGGAGAGTGGAACATAAGAGAATGTCCTGCAAACAGGCATCTAGGACAGAATGGCCCTGCTGGAAAAGCTTCCCTGCAAGGCAGAACACTATAGGACAAGAACTAAATACACTCTTGAAATCTGAGTCACATTTTTATCTCTGGATACTCAAGTGCCATATTACTAGTAGTAGTAGTAACAATAAACTAACAATTGATGATAGTATACTAAGAATGATAATATATAATAAATTCTCAATAAAGTATAGCTGCTCTGGCTCGGCACCTGTAGCTCAAGCAGCTAAGGCACCAGCCACATACACCAGAGCTGGTGGGTTAGAATCCAGCCCGGGCCTGCCAAACAACAATAACAACTACAACCAAAAAATAGCCGGGCGTCATGGTGGGTGCCTGTAATCCCAGCTAGTTGGGAAGCTGAGGCAAGAGAATAGCTTAAGCCCAGGAGTTGGAGGTGGTTGTGAGCTGTGACGCTACGGCACCCTACCCAGGGCGACAGCTTGAGGCTCTGTCTCAAAAAGAATAGCTGCCCTGTACCAGTAATTTTATATATGCAACCTCTAATCATCTCAACAATTTTGCAAGGTATCATCTTCCTTTTATAGATAAGAAAATAAAGCTTACACAGATTAGTGACTTAAGCATAGTCACAGCTAATAAGTGGCAAAGTCCTGATTCCACGCTAGGTTTGTTTCTTTCCACTATACAAGCTGCCCCCAAACCCCTCCTCACCAAAGCCAAGCAGAGCCAGGCTGACTATAGACAGTGGAATAGCGGTAATACCTTCACACTCACAGCCTCCACCCTTGGCCCGGTTAGCCACTGCTGCCGTGTAGGATCGTGCATCCAGGATCAGCAGCTTCTGGGGGGCTGCTGTGCTATCCACCCCGGAGCATGCAGTCAGAGAGGAATCTACACAGTAGGGAGAAGACCCTGGGTCAGCCAGCCACCCAGCCTCATTCTGGCCCTGTGGAACTCCCTCTAAAAAGAGAGGGACATGCCACTTGGAGACCCCTCACACTTTCCCAAAAGGCCAGGGCCCCAAGCACCCTGTGTGTCACCTGCTTCCCATCTTCTCACTGGGGACTCCCTGGGAGCCAATAAGGCCAGGGAGGGGGCCTATTCCCTGGGAGAATATTCCCTATTCCCTCAGCATCATCCACACGTTACCGAAGTCAGTGTCACACGCCTCGCTGGTATCATTATTCCCGGTTCCGAGAGACACCCCAGTGGCCTTTGTCCCCGGGTCCAGAGCACAAGCTTTAGCAATGGATGTGACCAGGTACTCATCATCAGCATTGCGCCAGCCCCACCAGCTGATCTCAGGCTGGCTGCAGCGGGCAATGGCAGCTCCATTTCGCAAGTGTCTGAAAAAACCAAAAAAACCATAATGCCCTTGGTGTTCAAAGACTCTGAGGCCTACCCTCAGGGGGCCAGACCAAGGTCTCCAGAGCCAGCAAGGACTACCAGCTCATCCAGGCCATAATATAACAACCAAAAGCCTCCAAATCTCTAGAAGGCTTTCCAGTGTACAAAGCGCTATCACACACATTTTCACAACTGGGCTCTGTATGCTCAAGGTGACCTTGACTCATCAAATCTGCACCGCACCTGCTAAGGTATAGACACCAGGAGGAGAACAAGGCCAGAGCCAAGAACACAAAAAATTCTAAACCTCAAGGTTACTACCTGTCTCACTCTATTTTAGTTATAATTTTCTTGTGTAGGGGCCAGCAACATTTTCAGTAAGGAACTAAACAATAAATTTTCAGCCTTGAAGGTCACGACCAGTTCTGCTGTGTATACTCCTTGTTTGTTTTTTTAAATAACCTTTTAAAGATGTAAAACCCATTCATAGCTCATAGGCTATAGTCCAAATTTGGTCTGCAGACCAGTTTGCCAAACCCTGTACTAATGCAATGTTTTATATGCACACATACACCTCCCACTAAGAAAGGGGAAAAGTGAATAAACACCTCAAAAGCTTAGGCAGCTTTTCTTTGAATATTTCAAACACTTTCCCACAGTCAACTAGCCTGCAGAAAACTAACTGTGACTCTTACTGCATAAAAGACAGCCTGCCTACTTCCTATTCTCCCCTCACCTGTACACAACCACAGGGATCCGCTTCCAGGAGCGGAAGGAAGCCACATTCTCCAGCTCTTTATCTGTGATCCACACAGGAACCAGCAGCTTCTGGGGGTAACTGGGGCATAATCTGAGAAGAGATCAGATGGGGTAACCAAACTGGGTCTAAGACATGTGATAACAAGACCCCGGGGGTGGTTCGTAGGAAGGGACCAGGAAGAGAGGCCCAGGAGCAGTGCCCACTAGGCTATGCAAATGTGGAAGAGGTTTGGGTCTGGATTGGTGTTTTGGTCCTCCACCCACTGGCCCTCTCACTTGTAGTTGCTGTTGATATGTGAGACTCTCCAGACATTCTGCAGGTCAAAGCCCATCCTCGTGAGTTCCGCCTCCTGCCGACATCGTATGTGCTCTCCTGAAAAACAGTCCCCGTAACTGTTAGCCTCCCAGAGCACCAAGGTCCCAAGGCGAGGAGGAAGGATAAGAACCAAGAGATAAGAAGCAATCTCCCAAAGAAAATAGCCTGGCCTCACCTGGCTGACACAGGTGGGTATGCTGGTCCTCCTCAGTCAGCCCCAGGCACCAGGCATGGTATGCAAAGGCAAAGAGATCCTCAGGCTTGGCAGGTCTTGCTGTGGCCCGGCTAAGCCGTGAGAGCCACTCTTGGCACTGCTTGAAAGTGGAGAAGTGGCACCTGCCAGGCAAGAAACAACCACAGGTCTGGGTGAGGCAAGGAGTGGTTGGCCATAAGGGTCAAAAACCTGGCCACAGGAAGGCTGTAAGGAAAGACACTGCAAAGCAGGAGGTAAGGCAATGGGGAATCCTGCAGGGGACCAGGGACACTGGCCAACACCCAAGAGAAGTTGTCTCTTGTGATAATTCTCTTCCCAAGAACTCCTGTGTTTCAGACATACTTATCCCTGCTAATGGGCCCCTACCACTTCTCATATCAAATCTAAACGCTACCAGATGGCCCTGAATATCTGCACTCCTTGTCCCTAACCTATCGGACAAGGTTATCTCCCATGACTCCCTAACACAGACCCTCTGCTTCATTCCCATTGCCTTATTTTCCTTTTCTGTTTGCTAATCTCTCCTCTCTGCCTAGCCACATCCTACTAACACTTTGAGGACAGTTTCAGACCCACCTCTTCCTTGAACCCTTCTTAGCTTACTGCATCCCACAGACACATTGACTCTTTTTTTTTGCAGTTGTCACTGCTGTTTTAGCTGGCCAGGGTCGGGTTTGAACCCGCTACCCTCGGTATATGGAGCTAGCACCCTACCCATTCAGCCACCTCATTGACTCTTTACTTTTATTTATTTTTTTTAGAGACAGAGTCTTACTTAGTCACCCGTGGTAGAGTGCTGTAGCGTCACAGCTCACAGCAACCTCCAGCTCTTGGGCTTAGGCGATTCTCTTGCCCCAGCCTCCTGAGTAGCTGGGACTACGGGCACCTGCCACAAGGTCCGACTATTTTTTGTTGCAGTTTGGCCAGGGCTGGACCCAAACCCACCACCCTTGGTATATGGGGCCAGTGCCCCATGCACTGAGCCATAGGCACTGCCCTCTTTTTTTTATTTTTTATTTTTTTGGAGACAGGGTCTCACTCTGTTGCCATGATCACAGCTCACAGCAACCTTAAATTCCTGAGCTTCAGAGATCTTCCTGCCTCAGCCTTCCTAGTAGCTGGGACTATAGGCCCACCTCACCATGCCTGGCTCATCTTTTAATTTTTTGTCAAGATGGGGGTCTTGCTCTTGCTCAGACTGGTCTGGAACTTCTGGCCTCAAGCAATCCTTCCACCTCAGCCTCCCAGAGGGCTAGGATTACAGGTATGAACCACTACATGTGGCCTGACATATTGATTCTTAATGTGCTTGGAGTATTAAGCAATACATTTTTCCATAGCACATTGCCACATATTAAGTTCTTGTTCAGCAACTAAACTTCAGCCTACTTGAAGGGAAGGGCAATATGGATTCTTCTTCTGAATCCCCCACAGACCTTAGCACATGGCTCTATCTAAAGTGGGCATCCTTATAATAATCCTTAGGGTCATCCCAGGCTCCTCTTTCTCTCATATCCAGTCTGTCAGCAAATCTCTACCTTCAAAATATACCCAAAATTGACCACTTCTCACCATTTTGACTGTTACCACCCTAGACAGGCCACCACAACCTCTCCTCTGGGCAACTGCAATAGCTTCCCAACTAGTCTCCAGCTTTTGTCTTTATGCTTACGCCCGTTCTCGTCCATCTATTCTTGTTAGAGCAGCAAGAGTGATTCTTTAAAACGTGAAGCAGATCCTGTCACTCTTTTCCCTAAAATTAAAAGCCAGTATGACACCTCCTCTTTGCTCTCAGGCCTTATAACCCTTAACCCTGTCAACACACTCCAGCCACACCTGCCGCCTTGCCATTCTTCTAATCTGTAGACACAGATACATATCCACTTCAGAACTTTGATACTTTCTATTCCCTCTGTCTAGAACTCTTCCCCCAAGTGACCCCAGGTCACCATCTTCAGGTCTTGACTCAAATGTCACCTTTTTGGTCCAGCTTCTCTGATCACGTTTTTTTTGCAACCTTCACCTCCATAGCACTCCATATCCCCTCTCCCTGACTTATGTTTTTCCTTTCCACTTATCATTGAACATATTTATTATTTACTGTTGGTTTCTTTCCACTGGAATATAAGCTCAACGAGGGCTGAAAGTTGTGTCTATTATTCCCTGCTTACAATAGTCTGGCATAAATACGGTGGGGTACTCAATAAATATATGCTAAGTAAATAAATAAATGAACCAACAATAATGTAGGTGCCCTATGCCAGATATTATCCTAGGGGCTTTCATATGCATTATCTCATTCAACCCTTATGATGACTCCATGAACTAAGCATTATACCCATTTTTCAGGTCACCCTGCAGCAGAGAGCTCTGGACAAGATTGGGGTCAGGGGACTTGAGTGAGGCCCTACTGTTCTCACCTCACCACTTTGGAGTCCTTGCAGGCAATGTGTAACTGGAACATATCACGGCTCTCCACACTGTCAATCATCCGGAGGGGGACCTTCAAAGGAAAGGCAAACTGATCTCAGACCCCTTTCCCATTTAGCACCACTCTTAATCCTCCACCCCAGACCAGGTACTAATATATCAATAGCAGGAAGGAAACCAGCATTTACTGAGGGCCTGTTAAGTGCCTGGTAACTGTGCTGGGTCCTTTACAAATGTGACTCCAATTAATAATCACAATTACTCTACAAACCAGCTATTTTCACCCCATATTAAGGAGAGAAAAAAGCCAAGCCTCAAGTGACTTGACCAAGGTCACACAGCTGGTGAGTGGCAGTACAGTAAAAGAACCCAGGTTTGCCCGACTCCAAAGCCTGTACTCTTCCAACAATGCCACTATGCCCCTTAGAAGGGCCATCAGTAGAGTAATGAGAAGACAGAAGAGGGGAAGGGACAATGAGCCAGTAATAGAAAGACAGATCTATAGCTGGGAGAATGAGGCAAGAAAACACAAGGCCAGGGAGAAAGAGAAAGGAATACCTTTATTAGAGACATGATCAGAGAGCACCCTGAAACCGTCCTACCTTGAAACTCACAGGGATTCTAGCTTAGGTATTTGAAAACAACACAGAAACTCACGTTGATGACAGAGTCCTTGAATTTGATATGCAGCCGGTAGTTAGAGATGGCAATGAGGGCATCGGCTGCCCGGCCCAGGAACTCCACTCCCTCACCCTGCAGTACTGTGAAGGGTACCTGCCAAAGGGCAGAGGAAACTTCAGTCCAGAAGTAAACCAACCCCTCTTCTCCTGTACAGCCCCTGCTCTGTGATCCCCTCTGGGAAAGGAGAACCAAGACAGGAGAGAAGAATCTTCTCCATGGTAACAGCACTAGGCAACAACTGTATAGGAAAGTTGTCTTTCCTTCCCTGGGGCCAAAGGCTCCATAACATACACGCAGACAGACCCCCCCTCTCCCTCTAGAGACCAGAGAGCAGGAAGGCAGAGCTCCAGTATGAGATTCCCTTGAAGATTTTGAGGGGGCAGTGTTTTGGGCAGGGACCACCCACCCTGGGCCCCAAATTCCTCCTTACCTGAAGATTCTCCTCTTCCTTCACTAGTTCCTTGGGGGGGAACAGGTCCTTGGCTTGGATGTACTCCAGGCTGGGGGGCCCCTCCTCACCCTATAGGAAGGCCACAGTCCTAAGTCACTAGGCTCCACTTGGCATACCAGGCTCATTCTGCTCCCCTCCCTCACCAATAAATCTACAGAAACACCTCACATATTCTTTTTATTTTTAGAGACAGGGTCTCACTTTATCACCGAGGCTGGAATGCAGTGGTAAAATCATAGCTCACTGCAACCTCAAACTCCTGGGCTCAAGTAGCCCTGCTTTGGCCTCCTGAGTAGCTGGGACTATAGACATGCATCACCATGCAAGACTAATTTTTTTTTTTTTTTTTTACTTTTTTAAGAGATAGGGTCTTGTTACATTGCCCAGGCTGGTCTCAAATCCCACATATATGTCTAAAGGTTCTGGTCACCAGAAAGGGGTAAAGAGACCTGACTTGGCTGGAGACAGGGAAGGGTGCAATGGAAGGGTTTCTCAAGCCTATTACCTAAGGAAAGAGAGAAGGCCAAGGAGGAACTGGGAATTTGCACTCTTCAAAGAGGGACTCTCCTGAAGAATTATAATTTTAAAAATGTTAGAGGAGAGGAAACTAAAGAAAAAAACAGATTAATGTAAGGGTAAGGCAGGAATGGGGATAGTAAAGCCCTGTCATGAGGAAAAAGAGCCAGGGGACCAGGCCTGACAGCTGGTTATAGAGAAAGGAGGGAAATCTGGCACCTGCAGTCAATGAAGCTTCAATCTGATGGGTGAAGGAGACAAAGAGGAGTGGGTGGGGGGATTCAGTCCCATGCCTCTAGAGGGCCTTCAGAGACGCTTCAAAAGGAGGATGTATTTTGGAGCTGGGCTTATCTTTCTGCTAGGCCCACACTGCTGACAAGTCCCCACTACCTGCCAAGTATCCTGCCCCACCTGCTGTTCTGAGGGGAATTCCTAAAGAATACCCTCGGCAAGCAGAAGTAACTCCCTCCTAACCACCAGGGAGGGAAGAAGAGGGGATCCACACGCTTCCAAGGAACCAGGGGATCCAAGGACAGCCAGGGGAGAGTGAGAGGAGGCCTGGCAGACACCCACGGGGCGGGCGGGGGACATCTGAGAGGACAGATGGGGGAAGCTGGGAAGCAGCTTCAGCCAGGGGGGAGGAGTAGGAATGATGCAGAGGTACGGAGCCCTGCAGAGGCAGCGAAGATGGAGAAAAGAGAGGCTGTCTGGGGGACAGTGAAGGAGAACAGACTGGCGTGTCAGGTGAGGGACGGAATAGTGTAAGCGAGTAGGGACTGAAGCCCGGGAGACAGCTCACAGACAACCGATGCTCCCCGACCAGCCCCCTAACATCCCATACAGCCTACTAGCCACATCCCACATCCCCAAGCAAGGATGCAGCGGGTGGGACCAAGATGGTGAGGCGGAGGTAAAGGGATGTACCCCTGCAGGGCGGGGCCTAGGGATCTGCAGTCAAGGGCAGTCGCTGCGGGGCTAAGATGGGCCACAGAATTTCCATCCCTGGCTGTCGACAACCCCCAGTATCCAGGAGATCGAAGCAAGTCCAAGAAAGAAAAGGGTTAACCCCCCTCTCCTGCCTCCATACGTTCAGGGCTGGGCCAAGGAACCTGGGGAGGGGGATGGGCTGAAATTTGGTATCTCAAGGAGGGCTGGTCCTAGTCGCCGCTGAGGGTGCAGCAATCATTGGGCCCCCTGGTACCCCGCAGGCGGGGTTGGCACTTACGAAGCAGCTAAGCATGGAGCAGGAGACGCGGGCGGTCAGGCTCATGGTCGCGGGCGGTCTGAGCCAGCGCACATGTCCCCGGAGCCGCTGCGCTGCCCGCCAGCACCGGGCGCCCACCGCATCCCGGCTGCGGGGCCCGCCAGGTGCAGCCGCGGCGGCCAGGAGTCGAGCGCGCTGGTGGCGGGGCCTCGGCGCCGCTACCTCGCGCCTCTACCCTCCTCTCCACAATGGAGCGGGCCCAGCTCCGCCCTTCGGCACGAGCGCAGAAGGGAGGGGACCCAGGCGAGGGGAGAGCCCGAGGCCGCGGCTGGAAGGCGGAGGCAGGGGCGGGAAGGGAGGCAGAGGCGGGCGGTTCTGCGGGCCCCGCCCACAGGTCCAAGCTCCTCCCTCCCCGCAGCTCCTGGGCGGCGCCGAAGGGCATCCCCCGGGACGTCTAGGGGCTTTCGGGAGTCTGGGCTGCGGGACCTCCCTCAGACCGCATGGGACCAGAAAGCAAGACCGCCTACATCTTTTCGTTTCCCTCTTCCCAGGTGAGCCACCCCCACCCAGTGTTCTCACACAACTATCCCTATGCCCTCCCTTCCTCTGGGTTCCCCCAGCATCTATTCTGCATCCCAAGCTGGAAATAACCTACCTCCACCGCATGACCTTTCCAGTTTCACTTCCTCCTGACTCTCCGAAACTACCACCTACCATACCCCTGCCCATCAGTGTCCTTTAATCCCCTGATTTCATTAAACCCTTTTTGACCCTTAGAATGGATACTAGCCTGGTGCTGGGTTAGTCTTTACACACTCCTAAAAGAGGAATCCTCTGGGTTTTTTCTTCCCAAACCCCTGACCAACCCTCCTCCTTCTTAGGGGAGAAAGCCTGTCTGAATCTGGGAAAGAGAAGAGCTGGAAGTATGGATCACAGAAGCTATACAAAAACAAAACTTGAAACCCAGGGGTGAGGGAGGCAGGAAGTTGGGTGGAGAGCTAAGGAATAAGAAGCAAAGGTAAGGGGCTCAAAATGTCATCTAGAGTCCCAGATTAACTGGCTGGACTCCTAAACTTCCTGTGCTTGGTAACTTTCAGAAACCAGGGCTTTTCCTTTATTTTGGGAGAGGGGAGAAATGAGAGAAAACATGACTTTTTATTAAGCATCTAGCATGAGCCAGGCAGTTTCAAACATCATCTCACTAAAACCATTGAAATCCCCCTTTGAAGTAAGCCTTCTCTTGTTTTACTGGTGAGACTCCAGCTTAGAGAGAAAGTAGGCACTTTACCTAAGTGGTGGTCCTAGCGTTTGAAATTACATAAGGCTAGCTCTGAAGCCCATGCTCTTTTCAGGGTGTCCCAGAAGAGATAAAGAGAGGACTGTGGCCTTCCTTCAGAGTGAGGAGGGGCCCCCCAGCCTGGAGTACATCCAAGCCAGTTGGTGGGGACCAAGATCAGCAGGGTTTCTGAGAAGGGAATGAACCAATACAGTACACACTATACATCCACATGTCTGTGGAAGAAAGGGAGGAAATCCTATGATTAAATGAATTCTTATCCTGTCCTTAAGCATAGGGGACGCCTGAATCTCTCTACTCCTTTCTTAGCTCACTGCTTCCTCCTCCTACCTTTCAAGAGTTAAGGGGTTCCCTGAACTTGGGGTGAAAGAAAGGCAGTTACAGGTTAATGGAAAATTTACAGGATCATTATAAACCACCTCTATTGATAGTCTGAGCATTCTGAAAATGCCATCTTGGTAGATATTCAGTCAGCTGCTGCCTGCACTGGCTTAACAGAAGCAGCACCTTGGAGCTGGAGAAAGCCCCACAGTTTTTGTGGAGTTACTGCTGGTACAACACCTACAATATTCAAAGGACCCACCCACCATAAGTTCAGGATCCTGAGATAAAGAACCCCTGCCTTTTTAGACCAGAACACAGTGATTCTTCCAGAGACACCCCCCCCAAAAAAAAAACACCCAAGAGGATTGCTGTTATTAAGATCTAAGAGAGCCAGTGATGTGTAGGAAGTATGAGGAAGGTGTGGTATAGCACATGCAGAAAAAAGACTTCTAGAGGCTCCCAGTGCTGTATGCTGGCTGATGTTTTGCAATCAAAAGAAACTCTATTTTGTCTCCAGGGCAGATAAACCAGTTTAGGTGCTGAACAGAGTAGGCTAAAGCTCAAGAGGTGAGGCAACTTCACTGAGAAAGGCACAAAGATTACAGAAATATACATTGGTCTAGGAAAGGGAGAGTACTCACCATTCTACCGTGGTGAGGGTCCTGGCTGCCTGCTTCTCACTATAAGGAGACAGAGGAACATAAGTGTAAAGAACACCATTTTCATCACCATGGAATCAAAAAATGCCACACATCTACCCCTGAACTTCTCTACGGCTCTTATTCTCCTCTATCACAGAGCATTCAGTCTCTCCACTAGTCACCAGGCCAGAGAGAGGCAATGGGAGCTATGTGGGGAGAAAGCAACAAGTGATCCTGCAGGGTATCAAGTCAGCCACGAAGTTCTAAAGCAGGAATGGGTGTCATCCAAGAGTGTTCGGCAAAACTTAAGATTCCCAGACTCAGAAGGACAAGTAGATCACTCCAAACCCTGTTCTTTGTGTGAAAGCAGAACTGCCAACACTGAAGAGACAAAGGCTACCCAAATGGAGCTCATTTTGGGCCCTGTTCGGGGGCCTGAATCTACAGGAATGCTCAGTCAGTCTCTGAGTCTGGGAGTAGCACCCACCTGAACTTTTTACTAGGGGCAGAGTCCAGAGGACAAGAGGGAGGGGACACAACCTGTGATCAGAGGGCAGCAAGGCTGGACAGGTACTTGACACCAAGTGGGGCGGAGGTTATGAGGAGGAGCCCACACAACAGGAACACAATCAGCCATCCTCGGCCTTGTTGTCAGCATCTTTCAAATGAGCCCAAGTTAAAGATTTCAGGATGCAGCCTCCTAGGACCACTTAGGGAGCCAGCCCAGGTTTCATTGACACTTTCCTTCATGCCTGCTACGTTCAGGAGCAGTGCAGAAGAGCCCTTCATCTGCGGTCCCGCATGCCTCCCTGTTCACAGTACCCTCTTCCCCAAGCCACCCTCCCTCATGGGGGAGCCCACAAGAAGCAAGCCAGAGGTGCTGCCTCACCGCTCACTGGCACGCAGCCCCAGGAAAACGGAGGAAAGGAGGGACAAGGACCAGTCCTGGGAAGCCAAAGGTTTCTGGACCTAAGAGATCTGATCAGGGTAGAGAGGGATATGGGGGGGGGCGGGCCAGGCTGACAGGGGAGCCCAGGTGCCCAGGTTCTAGGGGCGGAGCCTAAAGACTCGGAGGCGGAGCCCCGAATGACAGAAGGCGGGACTCGGAACAGCTGGTGGGAGCCGGGGCGGGGGCCGGACAAGATGCAGTCGTCGAGGTTCCCAGGCTGGCAGTGCATGGGGCACAGTGACTCACCCAGGCGGCGTCCGCCGGACCCTCCAAGGCCGCGCTCTCGCCACTTCCGTCTCCCGCAGCTGCTGAAGCCGCGCAGCCCCGACCCCACCACGGTGCCCTTCTCCCCAGCCAATCGTTTCTCTGGTCTGTGCCCGCCCTGGCCAATGGCCACGCCAAGTCCCGCCCTACCTCCCACCACGCAGCCACCGCCCTCACTCTCCATACCGTTCATTGGTCGAATGGGGCAGACGCCTTCCCAATCTTTAGCCTATCGGATGCCAGAAGACGAGTCTGTATCTGGAGAAAGGAGGTGCAACGCCGGGAGGAGACGCGACCAATGAGAAATCACAGCGCGTCCCTGCGGTAGCCAATAGGAGCAGTAAACAGGGGACTGCTAGCTACGACTCCAGGGGACCGGAAGTGGGGGTGACCTGTCGCCTACTGGTAGCGCAATTGGAGGCGGGGCATTGTAGGGGCACAAGACTTACAGCTACTTCCTGTGATGACCCCGCCCTGGAGTAGCTCTCAAATAGATCCCCAGTGTCACCTCAATTTGTGCATTCACGTTCAGGTTTCGCTGCGGCCATCCATCCTGTCTCAAAGGCACCATGGGAGAAAAACTTGCAGGCCAGGGTAGGGTAGAGTGCTGGGTCTGGATCGCGGTCTGAGTTTTCTCCAACTGGCGACGCAGAGATTTGCCTTTTTCCATATCTTAATAAGTTCCTCCAACCCGTTCTTTTTATCTACCGGCGAACGACTCTGCCGTTCTTTATGACCTGCGCTGTGCCGCCAGGTCCGAGAGATAGGACTTGGACCTGAGACTGCTAGAAGCTAGTTGAAGCCTCCTCATCTGCAGAGGGGGAAACAGGACGCTCTCAGGGACTCGGTTCGTCGCCCCTCCCTTTCTCCCCCAAGGACCTGGAACAAGCTACAGGATGGAGGGTGGCCGCTAGAGGTCGCCTTGGCCCGCGATACCACCAACCCGACAGAAATGGAAAACTTGATTCAGGTTCTCAACTGAGTCTCAGGTCTAGAATGGACCTGAGCTTTTTAAAAACCAAACCCCGGGTCTAAAGTGTCCTCACGAGTCTTTGTTTATAGAACATTGGAACTTTTAGTACAGTTAGTAAGTTCCAGGAAGACAGAAACCTTGCCTGTGTTCACTACTTTAACTCCAGGGTCTGGATCCAAGTCTGCAACCTAGCAGATTCTTAGTTAAGTATTTAATTGAATACAGAACTCCTTCAAATGGCTGGTTGTTTTTTTTTTTTTCTGAGACAAAGTCTATGTGACCCTCGGTGGAGAGTTGTGGCGTCACAGTTCACAGCAACCTCAAACTTGTGGGCTTAAGCAATTCTTTTGCCTCTGCCTCCCAGGTAGCTGGGACTACAGGCGCCCGCCACAACGCCTGGCTATTTTTTTGGTGCAGTTGTTGTTTAGTTGACCCGGGCCAGCTTCGAACCCGCCAGCCTCTGTGCATGTGGCTGGAGCTGTAACACCTGTGCTATAGGTGCCGAGCCAATGATTGTGTTTGCATAGCAAGGCTAGGGGTCAGTCAGAGCATGGTAGGGGAAAGCCACTGGGGCCAAGGAGGTACCCTGGTCACAAACTCAGTGCTTTACCTTCCACAATGCCCCAGGGGTAAAGTCGACCCCGAACTTGCCACCCTCTGGCCTCTACAACAGTGTTGCTGCCAATTACTGCAAATGGGATGCTTTCCTAGAAGAAGTTAGGGGTATCTGTCAGCACCCCTCATTCTCACCATTCATTCCCAGCATTTACTATAGTGTTTGGTGATTACAGTGGCTTCAGCATTTGTTCAGTACTCTACCGACTATTAGAGTGTAGAGTTTAATTCCACGTATTCCTTTTCCCAGATCAGTGGAATCCGGAAGTCAGGAGGTCACATGAAGTTAAAACCTTGTGCTTTCCCAATGAAAGATATCAGATCCAAAACTGCTACACAACTGAAGTTACTATATGTGGGAAAGATGGAGAGAGGCCCAGGTCAGAGAATAGAGGCAGCATAGATATGTTCATTAATAAGATGAAGAGACCAGGATTCCAAACTCTCTTGGGAGGAGAAATTTTTCACCACTCTCCCCTTCCTACTAAAACCCAGAAACCAACATCCTCCTCCATCAGCTTTTCAAAACTGGGTCCTAGGATCTTGGTCTCCAGGGGATGGTAAAGACACAGACAATGACACCAAAAGCCACTGATAGATTTATTAAACTTTATTTCCTCTGAGTCTCTGGGGAGTCAGCAAGGATGTAAGGCGAAGTGGCAGTAGCTGCAGGGGCCTGAGCAGAGCTGGTGCTGGGAGGGGCCGGCACAGATAGGAAGAAGAGGAGATTTAAATATCCAGTGCTAAAAGCCAGTTAACAAGTCTCCTTCATCTGTCTTTGGATTTTGTGTAGCATCTCCTGCATCCGCCGCAGCTGGAATAGGCATATGCATCAAAATAGGGCCCTTTGGAGAGTTTCGTATTATATAAAATTGGGAAAGTGCTCCCAAGTTCTAATCCTTTCAGCCAGGGCTGTGGAAGCTCTGAAATGTGAGGGAGACTCTGAGCAGAACAACCAAATGACCAATCTAGGACACAGATATGCATCCAGAGCTGTGTCACCCTCGGTGACATCTTTCTAATTCCCAAACCAAGGAATACTAAGGTTTATGACCAAACGTGAACCTCCTAGGCTGTCAACCTATGCCACCCATACTGGCCTCACCTCTTCATCTTTCTCTCGGATAAGCTTCTCAGTTTCTGGATCCGTCCCTGGTGGGACAGCAGGGATGGGGAAGTCAGTACCACTCTCTCGAGTCAGTTTGCTAAGGGAAAAGGAAGATTGGTAAGGCTATAAGGACCCCAGTACCCACTTAGATTGAGCCCAGGGCCTGTAGAAGAACAAGGGAAGGACTTGGTCTCACCCAAGACTGCACTTGGGATGCCCCCTGCCAGCTTTGTCCTGGCTTTTGGTCATACTTGCGATTCCTTTCCTTCACCACCAAGCGCGTCATGCTCTGGATGCACTGTGCCCTGTAGTTCTCATAATGTGTCTCACGCGTCACATCCTTTAGGTCCTGCATGTGGGTACGCACCAGCATTGTCCTCAGCTTCACAAAGTCGCAGTGCCCTGGGTTTTCCACTGCATAGCAAGGCTAGGGGTCAGCCAGAGCATGGTAGGGGAAAGCCACTGGGGGCAAGGAGGTACCCTGGTCACAAACTCAGTGCTTTACCTTCCACAATGCCCCAGGGGTAAAGTCGACCCCGAACTCGCCGCCCTCTGGCCTCTACAACAGTGTTGCTGCCAATTACTGCAAATGGGATGCTTTCCTAGAAGAAGTTAGGGGTACCTGTCAGCACCCCTCATTCTCACTGATCCTCTCACCTCCTCATGAGGTTTCTTCCCACCTGTATTTTCATCTTTTCTGCGTCACTCTAGGAAGCCAGGACCCTCTCCCACCCCAACAGCCTGCCCTGATATAGAATCCTACTCCCCTCTTCTCCCAGATGACACAAGAAGGCCCCACCTTTAGGGCTTGGTCCTGTAATTTGAAGTCCTCATCCTCATCAGAGTCACAGTCTGGGAACTGATAGATCTTGATTCCAAAGTGCTCAATCTCCTCCCGGATCTGGCAAACAGATGAGGGGCCCACAGTCTTGGGGACTCCATCCTTTCTAGAAGCCCTACTGATCCCCTCCCACCACCAGCTTCCCTCACTTTGCGTTTCTTGCGGTCCACTTCAGGAGGTGTTAGTGTGTCTGCCTTAGCCAGGATAGGCACGATGTTGACCCGCTGATGCAGGGCCCTCATGAATTCAACATCCAATGGCCGGAGCCTGGGGAACAGGAATCTGTGACCACCTGCTAGTGGCAGCCCTGCCCCTGGTGCTGTTGGCCTGTTCCCTTAGTAGCACCCCGTGGTGCCAGGAACCTCAGGCTTGGACCATACCCGTGGCCGAAGGGTGAGATGAAGTACAGGCAGCAGTGCACTCTGTTGTCCTGGATGTTCTTTCGATTCAGGCCACTTTCATCTCGGAAATACTGCTCAAACTGCTGGTCAATGTATTCTGCCACAGGCTTCCAGCTAGGGCAGGGACAGATAAGCAGAGAAACCTTGAGAGTGGGGGCAGCCTAGTGAGCTCTGGAACTGAAGAGAAGTAGCCCATGCCCTGAGCAGTGTTGTCAAGACATTGTAACTCCCTGGCTTGCTTTGCTGCATCTTCAGGAGATACCTGGGTGGGATGGGGTATATCTCACATATCCTGATAGAAAATTCGACAGAGCATCCAGCAGAGTTCAATAGATACCAGTTTGATGGAAGGAAAAAGGAGTAGGTGACCAAACAAAGTAATAAGAGAGTAAAGAGACTGCCCATAAACAACAGTTGGAGGCCAGGGAAGCCCTAAGTCAGGTTCATACTCCAGCCCCATAGGTTTTGCTCATGAGGTTCTGTCTTCTCCTCCACTTCTGCAAACCCATACCATCCTTCAAAGACCCATACGAGAACCATCTCTTCCATGAAGGATCTTTTGACTATACCAATGCAAACTGTTCTTTGCTTTTCACCACATAATACCATAAATATTTTTTTCCAAGAACTTCCATTTTCAGGTCCTTTACTCTCCTATTACCTAGTTTAATCCTCACTGTCCTGACAGATGATCATTATGCATAATGTCATCTTCAGTCTCATTTGTTTTTGAAATAGAGTCACATTCTGTCACCTTGGCTAGAGTACAATGGCATCATTTTAGCTCACTGCAACCTCAACCTCATGGGCTCAAGTGATCCTCCTGCCTCAGCCTCCCCAGCAGCTGGGACTACAGGCACATGCCACCATGCCCTGCTAATTTGTTTTTAAGAGATGGTGTCTCACTATCTTGCTCAGGCTTGTCTCAAATTCCTGGCCTCAAGTGATCTCCTGCTTTAGCCTCCCTCAGTAGTAAGATTACAGGTGGGAGCCACTGCACTCAGCCATAACTTTTATTTTTTGTAGAGATGTTGCCCAGGCTCAATCCTTTTCCTTTTCTTTTCTTTTGAGACAGAGTCTTACTTTGTTGCCCTCAGTAGAGTGCTGTGGCATCACAGCTCACAATAAGCTCAAACTCTTGGGCTCAAGTGATCCTTTTGCCTCAGCCTCCTGAGTAGCTGGGACTACAGATGCCTACCACAATGCCTGGCTACTTTTAGTGATGGGGTCTCACTCTAGCTCAGGCTGGTCTTGAACCTGTGAACTCAGGCAATCCACTCCCAGAGTGCTAGTATAACAGGCATGAACCACCATGCCTAGCCTCAGATCCTTTTCCTTTTATATATGAAGAAACTAAATCCTGAGCACTAAAGAACTTGCTCTAGGTCATTTAGCTAGTGAATTCTCTACCTACCTGAATCCCTGGCTTTCTGACTCCTAGCTCAGTATTTGCCACCACATTGCCTGACTCATATACTAATTTGTTTTTGTTTTTTTTTTTTGAGGCAGAGCCTCAAACTGTCCCCCTGGGTAGAGTGCTGTGGCATCACAGCTCACAGTAACCTCCAACTCCTGGCCTCAAGCAAGTCTCCTGCCTCAGCCTCCCAAGTAGCTGGGACCACAGGCGCCCACCACAACGCCCGGCTATTTTTTGGTTGCAGCCGTCATTGTTATTTGGCAGGCCTGGGCTGGATTCGAACCTGCTGCCTTAGGTGTATGTGGCTGGTGCCTTAGCCACTTGAGCCACAGGCGCCGAGCCTCATGTACTAATTTGTTATCTGATTGACACACATAGAAGAAAATTGCTCCCACCTCTCTGCCACCCTCTTCTGCCACTAGACTGTAAGCCTCACAGGGGCAGGGATCATTTGTACTTGTTCTATATCCCTTAAAATGTCTAGCAAGGTCTGGACACCTAGCATATGCTCAGTAAATTCTGGCTGATTGACTAAATGAGTAATATATGGAGGTACACTGCAAACTTTGTAAGACTCCAGGCAAATTAAATTATTATTGTTATAGAAAATAAGAGAAGGTAAGTAAATTGACTAAAGGAGGAACTGGTACTTGCCACAGTAGAAACCAGTTACTGGTTGGGACAAGAATTTCAGGACAAGCCCAGTTTGCTGAGAAATACTCCTAAAGCAGGAAGGGTAATGATTATATGGAGGTCTCAATCCATCAAGAATATTGATGGAGGCCCCATACCGTGTACGCACAGGACCATAGCAAGAATATAAGAAATGGCTCTCCCCTAAAGGCTTAGACTATGCCACTGAAAGTGAACAAGTACGCTGAGCCAAAAGTCACTTGTTGTAATGATAAAGCACATGATGAGCATTCAGAGCACAGAAAGGTCTGTGGGGTGATTACTCAGGGACAGCTTCATGGGATGAGACCTGTGCAGTCACATAGGGACCTGTGCTTAGAATGTTTCATAATTTGATGCTGTGCTGCTGCCATCTTGAAATTCTTAATATTATTTCAAACAAGGGGCGTTGCATTTTTCTTTTACACTGTGCATTTATGTTGCTGATCTTGTAATCGTCATTGTTAAAATCCATGAGTATAATGTAAATAGCCCTTTTCAGTTCTCAATGCACATGCATCATTCTGGGTGATGTTCAGATCAACTTAGTTAGGGAGTGAGGGATGCCATCTTTCAATTAAAGAAATTGGAACACAGGCTTGGCACCTGTAGCACAGCGGTTACAGCGCTGGCCACAGACACCAGGGGTGGTGGGTTCAAACCCGGCCCAGGCCAGCTAAAACAACAATGACAACTGCAACAAATAAATAGTCCCAGCTACTTGGGAGGCTGAGGCAAGAGAATCGCTTAAGCCCAAGAGTTTGAGGTTGCTGTGAGCTATGACGTCACTGCACTCTACTGAGGCGACATAGTGACACTCTGTCTCCAAAAAAAAAAAAAGGCAATGTGGCTCAAAGGAGTAGGGCACCGGCCCCATATGTCAGAGGTGGGTTCAAACTCAGCCCCGGCCAAAAACTGCAAAAAAAAAAAAAAGAAAGAAAGAAAGAAAGAAATAGTAACACAGTTATTTGCTAAGATCGTGCAGTTGCTAAATGCCAATCAAGATTTGACTTCTGTAGGGTTCTTAGTACCACTCCTCTAACTTCATCAAAAAAACTATTTTTTTCTCTAATCTTTCTTATCCATTCTCCTCCTCAGCTACTTACTTAGATCTGACCATAAGCATCCCTCCAGTTCCTAATAAAAAAAAAAAAGCCAGGATGATGGGAGATGTGGCAAAGCCACGTTTTCTTTGGACAAGTGGACTGAAGGATACCTAGAGTTTAAACAAAGTTCCACCATTTCCCCCTCTGCCTCTTCTTTCTCACCTTCACTCCTCCCTCCACGGACCCCATTCCTTCAACAAGACTTGTTTGTGGCACCTAAAATGCTGCTGGTGAAAGGAAAGGAAGGAGGAGGGCGATGTTTATTGAGCACCTCTCGGGCCCTATACTACATATTTTCATAGCGTTTGCTTTTTTGAGGTTCTTTCTTAATTTGTGTCCCCACCTCCATTAAAGAATTATGGGTCAGAATCAGAAGGAATGTTAGAAATCATCTATCCCCATCCTTTTCCTCTTACTTTGCAGAGGAGGAGATGACTGTCCATTAAGGGGCATGGCATACTCAAGGTCACAAACCTCTTTCTCCTGACAAGTACTATGTATGTACATGTCTGCCTACCTGTGCGGCTCTGTGTGTGGTGGGTGTGGAGTAGGTGTGGGAGTCAGGGCAGCTGGGGTCATGCTTGGTCAGACATACCACTCCGTGTTGTTGACTGCATCCCCAAAACCCGGTGTGTCCACAATGGTGAGCCGCAGCCTCACACCCTTCTCTTCTATGTCCACTGCATGCTTTGTGATCTCCACAGTTTGCATGATCCGCTCTAGAGAAGAGGGAAACTGAGGCCAGGGCAAGGGCAGAGACCTGTCTAGTCAGGACAAACCATCAACCCCAACCCACTTTGCTGCCCAGACTGCCTCATCTACACTGCCCCCCACCCAACCCCCAGGCTGCCTGGGGGCCTGTTCTCTGGGAACCAACAAGGAACACATTTCCCAACACAGGAAATGCCGGTGGCTGTTGGCTCTGGCCCCAGCCTCTTCTCTGCTCTTGGCTTTTTTCTTGGATTCCTGGAATCCTTGGGGGTCAAAAATTCATTCAGAGAGCAAGATTCTGGTCCCTGCCTTGCTTCAGCACCCAAATCCTTAGGGAGCTAGCTGGTAGGCTGCCAGACAAGATAGGAAAGATGCTGTCAATCTCTCTACAAAGCCATGGTTTCCTGTAAGCTAGGGGGCATCACCCAGACTCTGCATAGAGTTTAATTTCCCAAGACAGGTCTGCCCGCCTGACTTCACGCTGGTCTCCTTTCCTTACCTTCAGCACTTAGGAGTTTCCGGTCCCGGTATAGGTCAGTGAGGAAGAGGCTATTAACAAGAGTGGATTTGCCCAGACCAGACTCTCCTGGCAGGAGAGAAGACAGAGGTACCAGATCAGAGGTAAGATGTATAGCTAAGAGGAAATTCCACTGGATGAAGGTGTGGGGGAATATCTTTCTTATCTAAGTGGGACTAGATTAACCAAACCATAGCATTTGAGCCAGAAGGAAACACATCAGCTGGTCCAGCGTTCTCATTTGAATAAAACCAAGAGAGAACAAGAGATTCCGCAAGGTCACACAGAGAAAGGCAAATACTAGAAAATTGTTGGTCAAGTGCTCTTTGCACCACTTTACACCTCCTGTACATATACATACGGTATACATACTTTTGGCCACCAATGGCTTCTGGCCATTTTGCAAAAAGGCACAGCCACTTGCTGCTTGTGCCTTTCCTATGTATACCCTCTCTCCATACACAGATGCACACCATCCCCACCTGAAACACCCCCTGCCCAGCCCAGCCCTGCCCCTTTTCTACCTGCCACCATGAGGGTAAAGTCAAAGCCTTTCTTCACAGACTTTCGGTGGACTTGGTTGGGTAGGGTTGCAAAGCCCACATACTCCTTGTCATCCTAGTGGACAGGAAGGCAGAATAAATCAGGACAAGAGGCAGAAGGGCCCCAGAACTCAGCACCAATCTCCTCTCTTTCTCTCTCCCTCCTAGATCTGTATCTTACAGGAGTAGCCTTATAGGACCGGCCTTATAGGAGCAGTGCCAGACTCTTTTTGGTTCCCATCTGAAGCCACCCACTGGACCTCCTGCCCCTGCTGGAGCTGTCAATTTCCAGTGCTTTGGGGGCTGCCATCACAAAGCTGGGGCTGGCACAAGACAGAGAGAAGACCCAGATACACATACATACATACATACACACACACACACAAACACACACACACACACTCTGAAGCTCTCTCCGCTCTCTCCCCGGGTCTTCCTGCACCAGCCCACTGAAAGGCAAAGGCAAACAGGGCTGGAGGCTCTACCTCAGAGGAATCATAGGGATCGAGCTTGCCCCATGGGCTGCGGGGCCGGGCAGAGGGGCTGAGAGGGGCCGGGGCACAGAAGTACTGCTGGCTGTCAGAGGACTGTGGCCATGAGGGGGGTCTAAATTCCATGTCATCATCATAGAGGTCCGGGGCCTGGGGTCTTGGCTCCGGGATTTGGGGCCTGGACACCCAGGTCTTAGCTTCCGGTGTGTGGTAGCTCTCGTTTCCTGGGAAATCCTTCACAAACTTGCTCAGTTCTCCATCATCCGTGGTGTCTTCCAGGAAACGCTTGATCTGGGGAATGGGGGTGGGGTGGAATAGGTGGCAGGTGGCAGAAAGGGGAGGGGAAGGGAAGAATGAGAAAGAAGGCAGAAGATAGGAGAAGGCAAGAGGGAAAGGGGGGAAAGCACTTGTGGTTAGAAAAGAAAGGAATTGCAGCCAAGCCAGAGGAAGTACTCACTATCCCTCCCTAATCTGCTCGCAAACAGCCCCAATCCAAGATGCCAGGAGGGGCCCCAGGGTCTAGGAGGAGTCCTAGGCAGCCCCCAACTCCCTGGCAACTACTCTTGGGAACTGAGGAACTCCAATTGTGGTGCTTCCTCTCAGCAGGGTGTTATTGAGGCTGCCCTTCCTAGGGGTCTGGGTATCACGAGGGCCAGGGAAAGGCCAGGATGTCAGACTGACTAAGAGGGAGCAGAGGCATTAGACAGGAGGGGAGAGTGTCATTCAAGGGAGAGTACAGAGAGTCAGGATGGGGCAGAGGCAGGAGGGAAGTAGGTACAGGAGAAGGGAGCTACCAACCCCAGCTAAGTCAGCAGTGGGTTCTGTGTCTCCTGTCACTGCTGGTCAGTGAGCTTTGGGATTGAGGTACAGATGCTAAGGGGGTTACTCACCCCCTGTGCTTCACTGCCCAGACTTCAGTACAGTTGACACTATTCTGACATCTAAGCCCCAAGAGTAAACATGCCAGTAGATGCAGAGTATGGGTAAAGGGGACCTAGGAAGGACCTGATTTGGTAGGATGGACACTGGCTATGGAAGAGGTGGTGCATAGGTGGGCTAGAGGATGCCTGGGCCTCCAGAGCTCCTGACAGCCCTGACTATAAGGGACATGTAGGAGGAAGCACCCTTCTATTGCCCCTTATCCCTCTGCTCAAAGCCAGTAGTGCCCTAACAGGGCCTGCCCTAAACCATGAACCATAGGGGGTGGGAGGCAGAGAACGAACAGAATTTTTTGCAGAAGCCTGTTCCACCTCATCCCCAGTTCAGGAGAGGGGCTGTTCTCCCCTATTCTTGCTCTCAGATCTAGACCCTAAAACCTCCCCTCTCCTTTGGGGGTCAGCCTCCTTTGTGGGGTGCCTGGCAGTGCTGGGCTCAACTCTGTCTCACAATACCCACGTGCCACCCCCAGACAATGGACAAGGGCTGGCTGCAGAGGCTGACTCACCCTCTGGGGAATGGCCAAGCCAGTGGGGGCTACCCTGGACCACTGTAGAGTCCCAGCCAGGGTGAAGGAGATAAGATGGACAGTCTTCCTGCACATCCCCATCTTACAAAGGCAAGAATTGAGGGAGCTGAATATGCACTCTGCCAGGTTTATGCCAGAGGAAATGGATTGAGGTGGGAAGGCTAGAGGGAAAAGTCCCCTAGGGGCTACTTCCAGGATGTCACCCCTGAAGTCATCACACTTGCTTATAGCCCTAGGCTCTAGGGCTCATCTGGATGGCGGGGAGGAAAAGAGGTCCTTTAGCCTAAAACTGGAAGCAGCATATGGGGGCTTAGTGACCAGAAGAAGCTGTCCTGAGGCAAGCCTGACCTAATAGGCTTTTCTCACCCCTAACATTTGTGAGATCCTTTCGTGACTATACATTACAAGTTATGTTTGTTGTCTTCGTATTTGTTGTGTCCCCTTTCACTCTCAAAAGTGTCCCAATTCGGACAATTAATTGTATGGCATCAGAGAGGCATGCGGCTAGGGAGCAGCAGGTCTTGTTGTCTAGCAGCTAATGAGTCTGGGGAACTCAAGGAAATCTGCCCCTTGCGCAACCCCAGTGACCCAGCAGTTGGTCTGGGATTCAGACCAAGTGTGGGTGGGAGAGGACAGTGCTCCACTTGGTTCTCCAGGGGCACCGAGTGGAGGAGCAGCAGGGAAGGAGGAGGAAAGGGATTGATGCAATCCCTAGTCCCACAGTCTTCCAGCGAAGGCAGGCACCTGGAACCCAGCACCCTTCTCCCCTCCGCCACCCCTAGCTGCTTATCAGCATGGAGGAGCCACAGGGCATTAGACAAGCAGACGGGATTCTGGGATCCTCACCACCTGTCTATCCATCCCACCCCCAGCTCTGCCAGTGACAAAATCATTTCTGACTTTGAGCCCCAATCACAGCCAAGGCAAGAGAAAGACAGTCTGGTCCACCCATCTCCCAGAGGAGCACCTTACCCCAGCTTCAGCCCTGTCCTCCGGGACAGAATTCCCTTGCCATCCCAGTGAATGGTCCATGGCCCACACTTGCTCCCTGCCAGCAAGCTCTAGGTCTCATTTTATCTCCCAGGCAAAGTTCCTCACACACAGAAACAGCTTCATCTTGATGCTCCTGTTGTCTGTTAGGCTCCCTGGCATGCTCCTTTCCCTTTCTATTGGACCCCCCTCTGTTTCTGGCAGGGGCCAAAAAAGCTTGTGGAATGTCCTTCCCCACCCTTCCTCCTCCCCTTCCCTTGGCTCCTGCCCTGCAAGGACAGCTCAGCTGCAGCAGGATCACTTGGTTCCTCTGCAGCCCCCTCCTTCTCTGATTGGCTGCCCCATGATGCCTGTCTGCTGCCTACCCTGGTGGGCACAGCACCACCTCTGTCTGCAGTATAGGCTCTTGATCCATTCGATCTCTTCTGTTAACCCCCAAGGACACCATGGCCTGCCTGAGGACTATCAGCTGTCCCCAAGGTGACCTGGCCTATTAGTACACGGGAATAGCCACCACAGAAATCCATTCCCAAAAGATTCCAATACCCCATCTCCCTCTTTCACCTTAACTTTAAAGCAGTGCTAATGAAATAGCATGAGATGTCCCATAATCATCTGGGTATAGGTTCTCATGGGAATGGTCTCATGCTTCTTTCCCAGTGTCCCCCCCCTTTTTTTTTTTTTTTTTTGCAGTTTTTGGCCGGGGCTGGGTTTGAACCCGCCACCTCTGGTATATGGGGTCTGCGCCCTACTCCTAGAGCCACAGGCACCACCCATGTCCCTTTTTTTGTTTCTCCCAGTGAGATTTCTGTCTGCGGAAATCTGCTCCTAGATTTTCCTGCAGGGACCCCAGCTACTGAGGGGGCTTTGCTCTAGAGACTCCTCCTGCCCTAGGATACCTGACCTCTGCTCATGGAGATCTGTCCAAATTCTGTCACCTCAGGGCTTCCATAGAGTGAATGATGGGGATGCTGTTTGCACTGGGTCTCTGAGGGACAAGGGTTCAAGCCAGTTGGAGGCTGGTATCCCATAAGTTTCAGAGCTGCCATTTAGGTGGGAGACAAATTAAAGGCCCTGGCTGGGAGTGAGCAGATGGATCAACTAGGGGTCAGGAAGCTAGTGTTTCTGGTTGAGCCAAAAACACCATATGTGAGTCTGTACAGTGTCTTAATTTCAGGGCCTTAGTGTCCAGTTGTGAATGGCTCTTCCTTGCCTCCCAGGGAGGTTGCACCACCAGATGACAGATATTTTAGGCTGCTTTGAACCTAAGAAAAGGCATCTCTCAATTCAGGGATGTTGGCTTGCCATTCTTTTCACATGCAATTTAACCCCCTGGGCTCTTGGGTTAGGGAAGAGCTAATTCCCAAAGCAGCTGGGACACTGACCTACTTTGAGGAGACCCTCATAGAGGCATCTGGCCTGACATGAACCAATCAGCCTAAGGAGTTGGCTGGCTTGAGGGCAGAGGCCTCATGCAGGGGCCCTTGATGGTGGTAGGGGTATCTTTAATTAGAGAAGAACAGGGTGGCCTCAGCCAAGCTGAAAGCCAAGACCTCAGATGAACTGAACTTAGTGTGTGGCAGAAAAGCCCCTGGGCCCCTGCTGGACTTGGCACTGGGGATAATCAGAGCTTCCCCAAGCTTCCATCCCTAGAACAATCAGTCTCTCCATCCCCCATGTGGGGAAAGAGAAGGGGCAGGGATAAGAACAGGCACCACTTGGCTTCTCCCAGGAACCCCTTACTTTGAGGAAGGTCACAGGGTCACCTGGACTTCCTGGCCAAGACTTGGGCATCTGCCTGGACACAGCTTGAAAGACAAGAACCCACAAGGTTGGCTTTCCCAGACCTGAAAGCTTCTGATTCTGTGGGGTCCAGGGAGTTCCCTTCTGGAGGCTACTCACAGCCAACATCCTACCCCACAGGCTGGTCACGGATCACCTCCTGCTGTAAACAGCTTGTGACTCCCAATGCAGAGAGCAAAGGCTGTGGGGATTCCAGACTTGAAGAGGATGGCATGTGCCCTGGAGATCCTGACACCCATATACTGCGTTTGTGGCAAGCTCTGATAACAACAACAGAAGAGCTTGTATCCTCACAGGCATCAAAAGTTCCTGCCTGAGGGCCCTGGAGAGGCTGGCTGGGGTTACTGTTTCTCTTTTTGCTACAGGCAAAAAGGAAGGAATGGGTACCCCTGCCCTCACGCTCTGCAGAGAGACCTGGTTTGGGGTTGGAGGCAGGGATAGTTGCAGCAGGAGGGAGCTTCCCTGGGGTTCCTGTCCAGAAGGCAGAGGGATATAGCCGATTCCCCCAGGGCAGGATGGTGGATGGGCTTTCCTCTCTCAGGGGTCCCTTTGGGAAAGGTCTAGGGGCTGCCCCTTGCCAAACTATGGGAAGGAGGATCCCAGCGCCTCACTATCCTTCTTAGGGAGGCAAGCAGTGTTTGTGGGCCTCTTCTGTTTTCCAAAGGAAGTTGGTGCTGACCCCTGCGCCCAGAGTAGGTGAGTGAGGAGTCACCCCGGTAACAGCTGACCCAGGCAAGGACGGAGTCCCTCACCTTAGATCATCGCTGACGCGCCCTTACCAGCCCAACATGCGCATCTCAGTCGGTGGGCACCTCCCTCATCACGGATCCACCCCTTCGTCCCAGACCAGGGCAGCACCCCAGGGGCCGGGCCCCACTACCTTGCTGCTCTGAGGAAAAAACTTGGGAGCAGCGACGCAGCGCCGCCCGGCAGCAGCGCCTGCCTGTGCCAGGGCTGGTGACAGCGCCTCCCCACCCCGCACAGCCAGGGCTGCGGCGCCACTGGTACCCTTGCAGTCGCCCGGGAGCGGCGGGCCCAGCACTCCCCGGCCTTGCCCCACTCCGGCCCGCCTGTCTTACCATGGCTGCAGCCCAAGCGGGGCCGGCTCCGCCTGGACAGCGCCCGAGGGACCCGCGGCGGGAGCTGCAAGCCGACCTCACAACACCGATGGCCCCCGCCCGCCTCCCAGAGTGCGACCGCTGGGGGCGGGGCCCGGCAACGGGGGCGGAGCGAGGCGGCCTGGGGTGGGGCTGCACCTCCGCGGAGCTGGCGCTCACTACGAGCTGGGGGCGCCCAACTGGGGGCTGGCCTTGCAGCCTGCGACCGCCGGAGGCGTAGGGTACCGAGAGTAGCTCAGGGCAGGTTGGGGCCTCGGCTTCTCGTCTCTGGACTGCACTGGGCACCTGGTCCTTCCTTACTCGGCTTCAGGAGCACCACGGGGGCTTGAGCCAATCCCCAAAGAAAAAGGGACAGCTCACTTGGAATTCCTAGGAGATGACTTTGGAAAAAAGAGGAGTTGCTACACAGGTTGGAGAGAAACTGTTAGTTACTCCAGAGATTCAGTAAGGTTTTCAGAAAGTGAAGCCGACTGATGTCCAAGTTACTGACTGTCCATACCCTCCACACTTCTTAAAGGGGAATGTCAGCCATTCTCTACCTCCACCTAAGCTGAAGAGACAGGTTAGTGGCAGGTTCCCTTTGTGCAGGACTCCAGATTAAAGATTAAAGAGGATTTGCTGCACAAATTATCCAGGGATCTTCTGCTGGAAGGGAGCGGGCTAGTGGCTTTGATTGGGTGTGAAGCCTTGCCTACGGCTGAGAAAAGTGGGGAGGGCCTCGGGAGAGGCCAGCCCAGGCATGACCCAGGCCCAGCTGGGCCACTCTTCCTCTGACAAGCAGGTGAGATACTTGAGGACAGATGCCCCAGGAGCTTTTAGAGGCATTAGAGGCTCAGAAGGGTCAGAGCAGCAGCTAGAAGACAGATGCTTGGTGGATGAGGGGTTTAGATCCTTGGGGAATGAGGAGCTGGTGAGGGATTTCCTGAGCTAAGCAGTCTGAGCTGGTTAGGCTCCTGTGGAAGTTTCCAGAAGTATGCCCCTACCATACGCCCTAGACCTCTCCCTTAAGAGCAGGCTGACTGGCCTCTACCTGAATACACTCTGGACAAAACCCAGACACAAAGGTACGGCCTTCTCTATGAGTAGAAGTACTTGCCCTATTCCAGTCTCATCTGTGAATCAGTGGCCATGGTTGGGACCAGTCAGAACTCAGCCAAGGGAGGAAAGAGAACTTGGGACAGCAGGTGAAATCAGGCTTAGAAAAAACAGGGCTGCTGGGTGGCGCCTGTGGCTTAAAGGAGTAGGGCGCTGGCCTCATATGCTGGAGGTGGTGGGTTTTGGCCCAGCCCTGGTCAAAAACAGCAAAAAACAAAACAAAACAAAAACCAGGGCTGTTATTTGGCACTGGTGGGCTGGAGGATGGGTGTTGTTGCGTAAAGTCATCAGAAGTGTTTGTGAGCCAGCAGATTGAGGAGAAACCTTCCTAGCTGGTGGACCTTGGGCAACCCACTTCACTGCTCAGGCCCTCAGTTTCCACACCTAAAAATGAGGGAATTAAACTAGATTTTTAAAATTATTTTTTGTTTTTGAGACAGAGGGTCTCACTCTGTCACTAAGGCTAGAGTGCAGTGGTGCAATCACAGCTAACTTGCAGCCTTGAAGAACTCCTGGGCCCAAGTGATCCTCCTGCCTCAGCCTCCCTAGTAGCTAGGACTATATGTGCATGCCACCACATGCTGCTAATTTTGTTTTTAGAGATAGGGTCTCACTCTGTTGGCCAGGCTGGTCTCAAACTCCAGGCCTCAAGAAATCTTCTTGCCTTGGCCTCCAAAGTGCTGGGATTACAGGTGAAAGCCACCAAACTTAGCATAAACTAGATTATTTCTAAGCTTCCTTGCAGCTCTGGCATTCTAAAATGCCAGCGCAGTGGGGGAAGGAGGGTATGCTACATGCTACTGTAGGCCTTAGAGAAAGACAAGAGAGCAAGGATGTGCTGAAGCAAAGTCAGCCAAGCAGAGACTCAAGAGAAGACCCAGGATCTGAGAGGAGGAGGAAGTAGGATGGGAACAGTAGCTTGCCTCTGATAAGGAACCTGTGAAGGTACCTAGTGGCTCCTAGAAAAGGCCTGAGGCAGATCAAAAGATAGGAAGTTGACTCAGGAAAACAAAGACATAAAGAGAGAAACTAATGACTGCTGGAAGTCTTCAGAAGTAGCAGCTGCTGCTGCCATCAGCCCTAAATATCAAGCTTGGGCTACACAAAGCCCCACTGTTCAAAACCCCAGGCCTCTGGTACTCATGCATGCACTCGTAAGAATATCTCTTGGGTGCTTTCAGCCAGTGGGCGGTTGTGTGGCCTGGGGTGGGGAGAAAGCCCATGTCAAGGAAGGGAGTCCCATCACAAAGCCTTGTTTTCCTCTCTCAGAACATCCCTCCTCCCCCCATCCTCAGCTGTGTTCCAAGTGTGGACATAGACACATCTCAAAAGGCAGCCCAGTTAGCTCATCCTCAGCTGTGACTGGAATCCCAGCTCTTCTCTGGCACCTGCTGCCCAGGCTCCAGAGAAGCATGTTGATGCCAGCTTGCCTTGAGGAAATGAGGCCCCAAGAGAGGCCTGGAACCATGGAGCTCAACTCCAAGACAAGAATCTTGGGGTTTTGATGGCTACAGCCCTTTTCTAATGATTGTACCACAGGCCCAACGTGAGGCTGCTGGAGTGAAATAAAAGCTGGAGACAGACTTCAAGCCTTTCCACCCGCACAAGTCCTGCATGCTAACCTGCAACATTCAGAAGCTCTGAGAGAATTTGTCCTGGGCGTAAGCCCTATGCCAGCTTCAGCTATTATCTCACTGCCCCCAAGTCCTTTGCCCTCACTGGGCCTCTGTTTCCTTCACTGAAAGATAGGCTGGACTCCCCTCAGGTCCAGCTCTCATGTTCTGTGTTGATGATGGTAGTGTCTGACATCTGGTAAGAAGTGGGGCTGAGATACAGCAGCGGCCCTTGCACAAATCCCTGACTTCTGAGTGCTCTTCCCCACTTCCAGGTGGCAGTGACCTGGTCAAGTCTGCCTTAGCACTACTCAACTCTTGAAACTATAGCTCTCCTTTGAAATTCAACATCCCACTAGGCATGAATGTCCTTGACCAGAGTACAATTTCCCAGGCACTCCTATGGTGGGTTATCCATGCCAAGTGTCTGGGGAAAGGACGCTCAGTTGGGAATCTCAAGATCAGCAACCACCGTTCCAGCCTGCTGGCCCAGGCTCCTTTGCTTAGGCCAACTTGGTCTATCTTGACTCCCTCTACTGAGTCTTCCTGCTCACTTGTGGTTGAAGGTTATAAAGCATAGGAGCTAATAAGCAAGGAGGCTACACTTGAACCAAACCAGGGCCCAGGTTCAAAGCCAAGAATAAAGAGCAATTGCCACAAGAAAATAGGATTTCAGATCTACATGACTAGCAAGAGCAACTTTTGCCTCTCAGTAGCTAAGTTTCCCTTAAGAAGTGCTTGTACTAATTGTACCTCCTTTCCACAGAGGTAGATGAGTCACTGATGAGAGCTCTGGTGGAGCCAAAGGGCTGGATAGTGTCTTTCAAGGAAACCTCAGCCAGCAAAGCCTGTGCTAGACAAAGGTAAGAAATGAAAATACCATAAGCCTCACTTTTCCCCCATCTGCTGCTACATGTCCCATGATCTTGGGGCAGGCATGAAATATGGGTGGCAAGGCTGGGGAGCACTGCGTTTCCAAGCACCTGCTGAGTAGCTGCAGAAAGGGGCAATTCCAGAGCTGGCACAGGGTTACAAGCTAGCTACTCAGATGCTGCAGACAGTCTTTCCAACACCTATCCTGAGAAGAACAGGGCTATAGGACCTCAGAGTTGGAAGAGACTTACATACCTCCTCCTAATGTGATTCCTCTGAAAGACTCACCACTCCACCACCACCCAGCACTGCCTTCCCAGCCTCTGCTTTGCTGACTCATTCCATTGTACTTTGCTCTGTCCTTTGATGTCCATATCCTTTCTAGTGACTGATCTGTATTCTATTCTCTCCCAAATTAACCATAGCCCCTCAAGAGGGGAGAGTATGTCTTCTTTCTGTTTTAACCTCTGCTCACTTCAATTCAGTGAACATGTGATATGATGTCTGCCTGGGTATCCAAGCCTCTGCCCCCAGGAGATAGCTGATCAATCTAGATTGACTAAAGGGATTCAATGATTAGTTTTCCACTCTGATTTTGGAGGACAGGCAAGCCTTGGGGCTCTGAGCTTCACTGACCCATCACTTGCCCTTCAATCTGGTTGCTTTTGAGCTTAAACTCACCTCCCAGACTCATGTTCACATACAAAAACACAGAAGTTACTCCCACTAAAACCTTTCCCTTCACAATTCTTGATATCTAAAGGTACTGTTGGAATATTAAGAAGTTTTTTTTTTCTTTTTGAGACAGAGACTCAAGCTGTCCCCCTGGGTAGAGTGCTATGGCTTCACTGCTCACAGCAACCTCCAACTCCTGGGCTCAAGCGAGTCTCCTGCCTCTGCCTCCCAAGTAGC